>CAJQUW010003679.1:0-117913 GCA_907163375.1 Prostheceraeus crozeri | reverse complement strand
ACGAGTTTCTGAAGGGAGGAGGCCGACGATGAGACTTTCACAGGATGATGTGCACTTCATAGTACGGCATCCAGCACGAGTTTTTGCAAGGAACGAGGCCGAAAATGAGACTTTCACAGAATGATGTGCACCTCATAGTCCGGCAGCCAGAACGAGTTTCTGCAGGGAACGAGGCCCAAAATGAGACTTTCACAGAATGATGTGCACCTTATAGTCGGCAACCAGCACGAGTTTGTACAGAGAACGATGCCGAAAATGAGGCTTTCACAGAATGATATGCACTTCATAGTCCGGCAGCCAGCACGAGTTTCTGCAGGGAACAAGGCCGACAATGAGACTTTCACAGAATGATGTACACCTCATAGTCCGACAGCCAGCACGAGTTTTTACAGGGATCGAGGCAGAAAATGAGGCTTTCACAGAATGATGTACACCTCATAGTCCGGCAGCCAGCACGAGCTTGTGCAGGGAACGAGGCCGAAAATGACACTTTCACAGAATGATGTACACCTCCTTGTCCGGCAGCCAGCCCGAGTTCTTGCACGGAACGAGGCCCAAAATGAGACTTTCACAGAATGATGTACACTTCATAGTCCGGCAGCCAGAACGAGTTTCCGCAGGGAACGAGGCCCAAAATGAGACTTTCACAGAATGATGTACACTTCATAGTGTGGCAGCCAGAACGAGTTTCTGCAGGGAACGAGGCCTAAAATGAGACTTTCACAGAATGATGTACACCTTATGACTCCTACGAATATACGCGTCTGTTGATTCTGTTCCTTTTCATGTCAGAAATGATCAGAGAAAAGAATATATCAATCCAATAGGATGCAGATTGCAGTTTTTATTAAAAATTAAATTTTGTATCTTTTCTTTTATCAACTGAGTCTAGAGCCATAATTTTTTCATGATGTTTCTTCAGGCCATTTCCTATCATATGCATGTGATAATGTGAGAATGTGGTTCAATATGGATAAAGTCGGCCAACATGTTCGTGTTTGCTGACAGAAGGAGGCTTGCCAAATCTGAATGTGTTAGGCTTCATAGACATAGTTGCATGAACATCATAGGAAACTACTTGGATCAACTTTTTTCTTTGATCGTGTCTGACAAGAAGAGGAACCAGGTAGAACTCAACAGATGCGTAGTAGTCATAAGGTGTACATCATTCTGTGAAAGTCTCATTGTCGGCCTCGTTCCCTCCACAAACTCGTGCTGGCTGCCGGACTATGAGGTGCACATCATTCTGTGAAAGTCTCATTATCGGCCTCGTTGCTTGCAGAAACTCGTGCTGGCTGCCGGACTATGAGGTGTACATCATTCTGTGAAAGTCTCATTGTCGGCCTCGTTCCTTGCAGAAACTCGTTCTGGCTGCCGGACTATGAGGTGTACATCATTCTGTGAAAGTCTCATTGTCGGCCTCGTTCCCTGCAGAAACTCGTGCTGACTGCCGGATTATGAGGTGTACATCATTCTGTGAAAGTCTCATTTATGGCCTCGTTCCCTGCAGAAACTCGTGCTGGCTGCCGGACTATCAGGTGTACATCATTCTGTGAAAGTCTAATTGTCGGCCTCGTTCCCTGCAGAAACTCGTGCTGGCTGCCGGACTATGAGGTGTACATCATTCTGTGAAAGTCTCATTGTCGGCCTCTTTCCCTCCACAAACTCGTGCTGGCTGCCGGACTATGAGGTTTACATCATTCTGTGAAAGTCTCAATCTCGTCCTCGTTGCTTGCAGAAACTCGTGCTGGATGCCGGACGATGAGGTGCACATCATTCTGTGAAAGTCTCATTGTCGGACTCCTTCCCTTCAAAAACTCGTGCTGGCTGCCGGACGATGAGATGCACATCATTCTGTGAAAGTCTCATTTTTGGCATCGTTCCCTGCAGAAACTCGCGATGACTGCCGGACGATGAGGTGCACATCATTCTGTGAAAGTCTCATTGTCGGCCTCGTTTTCTGCACAAACTCGTCCTGGCTGCCGGACTATGAGGTGTACATCATTCTGTGAAAGTCTCATTTTCGGCCTCGTTCCCGGCACAAACTCGTGCTGGCTGCCGGACTATGAAGTGCACATCATTCTGTGAAAGTCTCATTGTCGGCCTCGTTTCCTGCAGAAACTGGTGTTGGCTGCCGGACTGTGCTCTCTGAAGAATGGCATCATTTCTGCTAACAAGTTTTGACTTCGAATCAATTGTAATGACTCATATTTATTGAATATTATGTTCTTATATTGAAAATCGATTCATTTTGATTGAAACTCATCATACAAGGTAAAGAGACTGAATTCAGACATTCGAAACCTTCCAAAATGAGTCATGAATTTGACCTTCAACTCAGCCAAATCCAAGGATATTTGTCGAAAAGTTTGAATATGCTTTAAAACTAAAGTCACAGATGCGTAGATCGGTCGGATATGTCTTTGGAGGACCACATACATCAAAAATGCGGTCATGCCCCCCGCGCATGGACAGATTTGAGTAGTAGCCTCATAAGTAGGATTGGTGAACACTGGGTACACAATCAGATAGAAGTGTTCTTATAAGAAGCTCATCATTCTTGTGTCTGAATTTGATGTTTGTGAAAGGCAAGACCGTATTTATCGGTTGCTGTCTACTTTCATCTGAACTTTTGAGGTGTTCTTTATTATTCTGACAAAATCTTAACGAATCGTTTGTCATGTTCTTTGGATATGTCTTGCTCACAAACTTTTACCTTACAGCTGTTGTTCCAATTGACTGTTGTTTTCTTATTCGATCAGCTGGAGTTGGCTCATATTGAATTCGTCGGTAATCTGATGTGTACAGAAATACTTCTCCCAGAATGCTGTGGAGACAAATAGGCCTCCATTCAGAAACAATTTTTCATAATTTCCAAAAATGCAAAGGCATTTTTTCTGACAGCCCAAAAATTAATCTCAGATGCTTGAAAAGCAATGAAGTACGGTACCTTCAAAGAAGCACAGAACTGCCGCGTTCACTACTCTGCATATTTATCCAGATATTAGCCTCATCAAAGCTCTATGAAATGTCATTTAAGAAATTCCTATCAAGATTGGAGGAAGAGGATGCCACCGAAAAACAGACAGGAAGATAATTGTTGCACGCCACATTAAATCAAAGAATCATCAAACGTCGAAAGACGAATATCTTCGGGGGAAGTCCAGTAATTGAGTAATCGCTATTTCTTCTTTCTGAACCTCTGTGTCCCCCATATCCGGCTGCGTAGTCCCCTCATAAAGCCCCTATCTAAGGCCCCTGCGCAATTACCAAAAGTTTTGGTTGCATATCAGGTTTAGAACAGCACTGTACACATGCAATGTGCATACCATGAACATAGGAAATGTCAACATCAGAGCACTATTCTGATATTGATGCCTGTCCTCCGTATCACATGATAACGCCACCGCCATAGAGTAGGGATATATAGGTAGAGTGTCTACTCAAGAAAGTATCTGTATACAGTGAAAAGTTTTATATGAAAAGATTCAGTTTTTTGCGGAGATTACGTTACCGTGGTCCAAAAAATTATTTGAGCAGTTTTTAAAAAAATGAAAATTTTGCCAATTTATATACTACTGAGATGAAGTCCCTTTAGAAGCAGAATGAAACAAGTTGGATATCAAAAGGAATGAGTATTTGATAATAAGCATCGCAGCTAAGCGGAAATTAAGGGATTATTAAAGGAACTTCATAAATTGTATTATAATGGAAGTCTTCATGAAAAAGTTGAGATCTTATTTGTGCTTTTTCGGCTGAAATTTCAATTTTTTAATTCACTTTTCACTGGCATGATTTTATGATTCATTAAATTCATGCTTCATTTCTTGAATCTGAATAGTGATGTGGAATCATTTACATCTTTCAAAGTTAATTGAAATCATTGTCTTTGAATCTGTGATTTTGCACTGCCAGTTGCAGGTTGCCTGTGATATGATCACGCTAAAGAGAGTTTGAGCATGAAAGTAATAGGAACCCATCGAATTGCTAATTTAGCAATCATAAAATCTCCAAGGCTGTCATGAGAATGAGTGAAATACCAATATTCCCTCTGCAGTACAATCATGATTACTCAATTCCGTGGCAATTTCTTCAGAACAGCAAAATTTTGCATATCTCACATTTGGTGACAATACCACCTGTATCCCCCTTGAGTTCATTTAATGAAATCGAAAGTGTGTACACATTGGAGATTTGATAAATGCGGAGTTACCACTCTACCTAACATACCTACTCTATGGCTGAATGATTGGGTTAGAATCAATCACATCTGCAATTCTACATGTAGGCCTAAACTTTTCATTTGTGGTTCATGCCCCAACTCAGCTCCCCTGATATGGCAGGACCTTGAGTCAATTTCTGTTCTAGTCAACTTCAGACAAACAATTTATTTCTATGGTTACGATGGAGGTTCCCTACACCGAGCATGTTTATGCCAGCTCAGACGGTATTGAGTGTCCAGTCCAGAGTTGTACTATCTAAAAGTCCATGCTTAGTCATGGTCCAATTTGCTTATCTTGATGTTTGGATATTATTTATTTCAATATTAAGAGCATTCGGTTCGTCCGCGCATATAGAAATCAAGTAACCTAGTTCCACCTTCTCTCTGACACGGCCACCGCACTGTTGAAAATTTTGTATGATTTTGTAATCATCAAACATTTAATCAGTAGCCTGAATTATTTGTGACTCACACTACAAATATTCCCTTGCTTTCATTCATGTCACATTGTGAAATCTGGCATGCATTCCAGTTTCTTATATCATCTTCAAAGCTTCAAAATTCATAAGCTAGCTCACTCTGATTAAAATGCAACTAATAGGAAGAAAATGAGCTGTTGAGCTGAAAGGATAGGTGGGAAAATTGCACGATATTACGTCAACCAGTCTTCTCAAGCGACTATTTCTTGTTAATTATCAAAAACGTTGTTTACGAAAAATATTTTCTTCTTCTACGTCATCTACTCCGTTAAGTTAATTGTGGATTATGTCACATATTCTGGTAATCATATAAAGGATTGCATTTGCCTCTGTTTATGATGGCCGTTTTCAGTTTTTGTTTCTTGATCAAGCGTTTGTATGACATCATTGGTTTCTAATATATTTCATCTTCTCCAGTCTTTTGTACCTGTAGACATTAGAAGGTCTCCTGAATGCGCTTTATTTTATAGATCAATAAACATAAACATGATCACATGAGCTCTGAGTATGACGATAATCCATGCTCTACACATAGTACTTTCCCCTTCACTAGACAGAACAAAGACAAACGTCATTTCATAACTTCTGCGTCCCATTGGAATTACATGTATTTGTCTTTGATCCTGTCTGACAAGAAGAGGATCCAGGTAGAACTCGGTAGACGTGCAGATTCGTAGCCAAAGGATGTGCATCATTTTGTGAAAGTCTCATTTTCGACCTCCTTCCCTGCAGAAACTCGTGCTGGCTGCCGGACTATGAGGTGTACATCATTCTGTGAAAGTCTCATTTTCGGACTCGTTCCCTGTAGAAGCTCGTGCTGGCTGCCGGACTATGAGGTGCACATCATTCTTTGAAAGTCTCATTTTCGGCCTCGTTCCCTGCAGATACTCGTTCTGGCTGCCGGACTATGAGGTGCACATCATTCTGTGAAAGTCTCATTGTCGGCCTCGTTCCCTGCAGAAACTCGTGCTGACTGCCGGACTATGAGGTGTACATCATTCTGTGAAAGTCTCATTTTCGGCCTAGTGCCCTGCAGAAACTCGTGCTGGCTGCCGGACTATGAGGTGCACATCATTCTGTGAAAGTCTCAATCTCGTCCTCGTTGCTTGCAGAAACTCGTTCTGGCTGCCTGACTATGAAGTGCGCATCATTCTGTGAAAGTCTCATTGTCGGCCTCTTCCCTGCAAAAACTCGTGCTGGCTGCCGGACGATGAGGTGCACATCATTCTGTGAAAGTCTCATTTCTTGGCCTCGTTGCTTGCAGAAACTCGTGCTGGCTGCCGGACTATGAGAGACTAACAGAGACAATGAGAATATATCTATAGAAACGCCAAATTCTATACAATATTGCATATCTAAGGATCCCGCTGTATTGCATGGGATCATACTTATTGTCCACTTTGCAACAACTGGATAGCTGGGCAGTCCAAATAACTGCCGATGATATCTGGACGAATACAAATCAAACTAGTCTGCTCATATGCTAGAAATAACTTCATCTACTTTCATCTACATTGCTTAACTCTAAAAAAACAATCGTCGCCAATTTTAATCATCCGGAAGCGAATGAGATCAATGTTGCCCAGAAATTCTGGCCAATGAAATATTGTTTCTCGAAGCTCAGATGTTTTTCGGAGGCATGACGACACGAGAAAGAACAGTAAATCTTTCTCCTACCAATATTCTTTGCAATTTTGTCGGAGAGATTTTCTAAATTCTTGTCTTATGTCCTGGAGGTGTCTCACGGAGCAATGAAGCAATAACTCATCGCCCCCAACTTCAGTCACGGCCCACAAGGCTAGGTGGGACTCAGCATAGGAAATGCGTCATTCCAAACAGGCAGAGAATACCAGGAAATTAGCCCCGCTATGGCGTGGGAAGGACTTTGATTTGGAGAGAAGCAAAGATAACTGAGCAGTGATCAGAACGGGGAGACAGATGAGAGAAGAGATTAATAGAAAACTCAAATTCTCGCATTTTATGTTGCTTTGACCAAAACCCCAGGGATGTCACAAAAAGCTTCCGTCAATCCAATAATAACTGAAGTATGACGTAAGAGGTTTTTTTAATTAAAACATTTCATCAAATTTCAAAGCTAAAATGACAATTACAATCCGAACAGATTTAATTGAGGAATCTTTGTACATCCGTGCGAATCAATTTCTTGTGCAATCATCAACTGCGGTCATATCCTTATTAATTTCATTCTTTACCTTTAATGAGGTGATAATGCGTCGTCTTTATTCATTGTGCAGTTTCGTAATTGGTAGAAGCGTTAAGAAATTGCAATTGACACATTGAAGCATATTGTTTGTTTGTGAACATCCAAATCGGAAGTTGTTGAGTCAACATTGGGACCCGACCACAGAATTAAATATTTTGTTTATCTGCTTCGGTTTGCTAGAAGTGTGATTAATACGAAATTGACGGCACATCGAGGAACCTATTAAGTGGGCAAAAAGGAATTCCTTATACCTTACAGAGATAGGAAAAAAAGTAGTGCGTCGCTTGCGGACTAATGTGATTTCCAGCAAAGTGCTTCGATTGCCAAAATTCCTTCAGATTCGAAGAATTCAGATCATTGCCCACAAGTTTTCTCCATAATGTTGGCCCTTCCGATCATTATTAAAAAAGTAGCAGGCGTACGAAAATTAGTTCACTTTGTGATTTCACATCCTCTCCTCGGCATTGCTCACTGTATAGTGAATACATTGAATCGAAGACAGGCATCGATGTGTGTTTTGGTGTGTGCGAAATGATATCACAGCACGCACGCATCTTTCACTGGCTCTACTGTCCTCTGCTGACAGCTTATCGTTTGCCATTTCCAATAGCAAGCGATACACGAATTATCCATTCGAGAAGGAGCAAGTTGTCTAATTGTGATGTGCCATTTCGATATTAAGGTTACATACAATTCTTCCTTTCTAGGAAACCGAAGCGCGCGCAGATGAATCTAATTCTGTGGACACGACGGTTCTCAGCCAGCAGTGTAGTGTAGACAGTTGAGTGTAGACATCTCAACTGCAACATAACCTTTAATTAGATTTTTATTGGATACCTAAAAAGTGCTTTAAACATGCTCCAAACATCTAGGAATCCAATAGCACACTGTAGGTATGCCACGAGCGGTGACACGTGAGCGACCGGCGAGTTGAAAGTGGTGTAACCGACTTGCTTCCACTGTTTTCTGACATGCTGGCTTCATTGCTTTTATTTGTATGAGTTGCATGAATCACAGATATCAGAGCAGGTGACAAACACTTCGGACGCGATTTTGAACAGTCGGCACGCAGATTGTCGGCTGTTGTGCGGCTCCTACCTGCTTCATTCCGCCGCCTGCTCCTCTGCATCGCACCATCCTTTACAACATCAGTTTAGATTCAATGACGCTGTTTTCGAACACGATGCCTTTTTACAACGCTAGTTCCATAAAGTAGGGATATATATAGGTGGAGTGTCGACTCAAACAGCATCTGTATACAGTGAAAATTTTTACATGAAAATATAACGTTCCCGTGGTCCAAACAATTATTTGAGCAGTTTTTTAAAAAGTCAAAATTTGCCAATTTATATACTACCGAGATGACTCTCCTATATAAGTAGTATGGAGCAAGTTGGATATCAAAAGGAATAAATATTTGCTAATAAGCATCCTAACTAAGCGGAAATGAAGCTGATCATCAAGAGAATTTCATGATCCATATCACAATTACAATGGGAGTCTTCATGAAAAAGTCGCGATATTATTCGTGCTTTCTTGGCTGAAAGTTCAAGTTTACAATTCAATTTTCACCGGCATGATTTTATGATTCACTAAATTCATCCAATGGCACGTTGCCTGTGATATGATAACGCTTATGAAAATACTCTTGACGTTCAGCATGAAAGTAATAGGAACCCATCGAATTGCTAATTTAACAACAAACATCAATTCTCCAAGGCTGTCATGACAAAGAGAATCTGTAAAATACCATCATTCCTTCTGCATTGCAATCATAATCACTCAACTCCGTTGTAATTTCTTCCCAAATATCTCACATTTGGTAACAATTATACCAACTATATCCCTTCGAGTTCATTTGATAAAATCGAAAGTGTATTCACATTCGGGGTTTAGTATATGCGGAGTTACCACTCTACCTATGGCTGGTTTTATCACGCACTTGAGTTTCACATCTTGGTCATCGAACTCAGTCCTGCTCCTTGGTCATGTTATGAAAGCATCATCACCACATTCGTCCATGGAATATGGACCCCTCCTGTGTCTCAACCGTCCGCAGATCGCTGAAACTTGCGCTTCCCTGCAACTCCTGATAACTATTGTGACCACAGAATTAGACAAACAGGCTCCGTTCTCTCAGTGTTCCTAGATGGGATTTGTCGTCTGTCACATACTATTGGAAATGTCACGCATCTCTCAAACAACAACCTGTCAGCCGGTGGCACCAGTCAGTGAGTGGCGTGCTGTAACATCTCTTCGGACACACAAAGCGCACATCGCTGTCTTGCTACATTCAGTGTATGCAGTGAACCAATTTTCGTGTGCAACAACCAACATTATGGAGAAAAATAATGGAGCAATCATAAAGTAAGTATGTGGATAGTGTCGACTCAAAAAAATTTCTATATCAAAATATTCAGTTTTTGCGGAGATTACGTTCCTGCATGGTCCAAAAAATTATTTGAGCAGTTTTTAAAGAGCTAGATTCGTGCAAATTTTACGTACTATTGATCTGAACACGATGTAGAAGTAGTATGAAACATGTTGGATATGAAAAAGAATGAATATCCGCTGAGAAGCATCTTCATTAAGCGGAAATTAAGCTGATTATCAAGGGAATTTTATGAACCGCATTACAATGGAAGTCTTCATGAAAACATCGAGATATTATTTGTGCTTCCTTGTCTGAAATTTCAAGTTTATAATTCAATTTTCATCTTGATGATTCTATGATTCACTAAATTCATGTTTCATTTCTTGAATCTGAATACTGATGTGGACCCATTTACATCTCTCAAAGTTAATTGAAATCATTGTCTTTGATTATGTGATTTTGCTGTGCCAGTGGCAGGTTGCCTGTGATATGATCACGCTTAAGAAAATACTCTTGAGGTTGAGCATGAAAGTAATATGAACCCATCGAATTGCTAATTTAACAAACATTACCACTCCAAGGCTGTCATGACACTGAGAATCTGTATTACTGCTTCTGTATTGTATCCAATTACAGATGTCCCTTCATGTTTTCGCGTCGCAGGTAGTCAGATATTGTAGGATATGCTCGAAGTTACAAGACGCTGTACACAAAACTAACAAGACACTAAATATCATGAAATCTAGAGGTTATTCGCAGCATGACTTGATGAGTAACACTGAAAAGGCTCTCACAAGGCATAATGAATCGCTTCACAAATATGGTCTTTTCTCGGCTCGACAATTCACTTCACTCTGTGAATTTCAATGAGGCACGCGACCAACAAACGACTCACATTTTCCTTAATGCCTTGCTGCATAGGTGAATAAACGACTGACAATGACTTGTAGCCATCATATGGGGGGCGGTAAAGAGTGAATACATAGCGCTTAGCGTGGCTTACGGGAGATGAAAGAGCTCCCATTGTTAAGTCTTGATGTATTAGGCGAAGTTTGTGTAAAGGCGGATTACATATTTATCACACAGCGATTACATCTTTATGGGATTCGAGGATGAACAGGATCTGTTTACTTGTGGGAATCGAAAAGGCAAAGATTGATGCACAGGATTTGTTTACATGTGCGGGTCGCAAAAAGCTTACTGTATTTATTGATGGGATGAATTTAATGACAGGATCAGTTTACATGTGGGAAACGCAACAATTGAATGATGTCTGATTTATCTTTGTGACATATCTTTCAAGACATATCATTACCTATTCAGTATTTTGTCAGCCACTATGTGTGGGACCCCGCTCGTCTGGGTTTGAGTGTTCAGGTTAGTGGTCGAAACACAACTAGACGAGTACCTGCTGATGACTGACGGACTGCAGTATTATGTTTTATATCCCTTAATCGGTAGCTGAAGTAGTGGTCGATGTATTGTAATTCAAATGAAGAAATGTGGAATTACATGAAGTACTATAGACGGATGAAGAAACTGGCGATAACAAATTCAAGTGAAGAAATAGTATTTTCCATGTGTAGTCTTAGGTATAGTGTGTATAGTTTCATTGCTTTCGGTGTAGTAGAGTGTCATTGTAGTTCTATTGTTTACCTCCATTATCAACTTTCCACTTATCCACTCTTACCATTATCCACTTTGTGTAGTGTCAGATATAGTTCACTTATAATCGGTGTAGTAGCATCGTTGTATTTCCATATTTTACCTCCACTTTTCCAATTTTTATTCATCGGTTTCCTGTTGTTTTATAATATCCCTTTTTAATTTCCTTAACCTATGGTGACCATTGTCTTATTCTATTTCCACTATCAGCATCTGTAGTCGGTACAGTATATTGGACGTCTGTTTTGAACGTGTATACGGCAGTGTTTGGAATCTATGGTATTAGTACAGTATATTAACAGCAAGAATGAGTAGTATTACAGTACAAGTCTTAAAATTTCTATTTTTAACAGATATTGGGCCAAAGCTGATCAATTTTAATTCGTTGCCACGAGAAAGCTACATTGAGTTCTTTTAAGAACTGATTAATCCAATGGTTACAGTAGCATTGCCTTTGTACACTTGCGGATTGGAGAACGCCATCAGTCCTCATTAGGACTACTTTAACTAATAATTTAAATTAGTAAGCATTATATTCTATTATAAATGGCTACTGGGATGACTTTCATCATCGTATGAGAATTGCTATCAAGATCGTTAATTCCATGGTAATTTCTTCAAAACTGCAAAAATTTGCACATCTCACATTTGGTAGCAATACCCAATTGTATTCACCTCTAGCTCATTAATTAAAATTGAAACTGCATACACATTGGGGATTTAATAAATGCTGAGTTACTACTCTACCAATATACTTACTCTATGTGTGTAATGACCTGAATTCTTCGAATCTGAAGGACTTGTGGTGATTGAAGCACTTTGATGGAATATACAGCAATTCGCAAGCGACGCACGATTTTTCTAATCTCTGTAAGTTATTAGGAATTCCGCTTTGCCCACTTACTAAGTTCCAGCATGTGCCGTAGTTTTGAATTATTCTGCACATAGTAAATCGAAAGAGTTAAGCAATCTCATTCTATTGTTGTGACCAACAGCCTGCATCGTGCTTTTGTTCTTCCTGTAAATTCACTCACCGAATTGTACTAATGCTTTGCAGGTCATGTATTAGCATCAAATTATATAATAAAAATCTGAACGGATCAAATGAATGAGAAATGTATATAATCTGCATTATAAATCTCCACATCTGTCAACAAACATTTCCAATGCATTAGCATATTTACTTTGATGACAATCAGATGTCCCGGTGCAGTTTTTACTTCAGATAAGAATATTCAACGTCTGACATCTTCATTTAAATCCATTTAAGGACTGTCTGTTAGGAACACATAATTGGAATTAATGTCTGTTCTTTGGCATTTCAATTCCCTCTCTTTTGAGAAACATCGGGAAAGTTTGCCTCACTACACGCAGAAAATAATCCATCGTCCATCATGTAAAAGTGAAGATTAAATCCTTTGTTTTTAAGAATGTCAAATTCAAAGGAAGCAGTTCGTATAGAATGCATGAACTCAGAATTCGACAAAGTGGTCAATATTATATTAGTCTTGTAAGAGAATATTCTGATGTTTAAAAGAAAAGATCCATTGAAAGACAGGTAGAGGTTAGAGTTAAATTATTGATGATTTCATTGTGAAGACAAAAATGCTATTTCTCAAAGTAAGATACTTTTAAGAGATGAATGGAACTTTCTATAAATGAATGCAAATTTAGAAATGTGTTTTTCATTTTGAAAGTTTCCTTGTTGCTCCGAGAAATGTTTATCACAATAAAGTGGCCTGGAACACAGAAATTCGACTTTTCGCTTTCATTTTGTGATATGGACAGTCTGTTTGTTTATCGGCAGCAATAATTTAAGGTTACACCATTAGCAATTATACAAGGACGAAGCGCGAATTTAGTCGAGAGTGGTGTAACCGAATTGTCGCTTCAGTTTTCCGCCAAACTGACATTCTTCCTCGATGTATAAGTTGAATGGATCATAGATATCGGACTGCGTAACCAATGATTTCTGAAACTGTTTCTAAACTATCGACAGACAGAATTCTACTGTCTAATTGGTTTGATATTTTCTCATACACTCTAACGCTCAATTTGCCCACGATTGCTGCATTTAGACAGAAATCCACTCAGGCAGGAAACAGTCTTTGTCAACTAACTCGAATGTTCTCTTTCTTTCTGTTGTATTATCTATCTTTTTGTAACTAGCTTCATGATTAACTTTCAGTTGCTATTGCTTTGATGGAAAGAATATTCTTCTATTGCATAAATGATCAGCTAAGCACACCTTTAAATCGCAATTCAAGAAGAACTTTTCTGCTTTAATATCAGCAGTTCATGCGGATATTTTTTTCCTTGAAATGTTCATCTTACCGCTATGTATCAGGAAAAAAAGTTAAAGGACCTCTATATTTGAAACTCATTCATTTTTGGATCGAATTGTTGAATTGTTAAGGTAGAGTTCCTGCAATTACATAGAAATCGGTTCTATGTGCTGCATCACACTTGCAAAGAAGTCGCACTTGTCATACTTATCAGTCTCACAACTGTGTATGCAGATGAATTAGAACACGCTGGGCTGTGACTTCTTACACCGTTTCTGTGCGACAACATCGGTCGTCATGACGTCTTTATTATTTTTAACAGCAAATTGGCCAAGGTACCGGCTACGAGGAATATCACATTTCTACCTCAAAAAATGTCTACCTCAAAAGTTTAATCACAATCTCAATTTTAGTGATTTAATGAATGTTAGAACACTGCGTTATTGTGTGTTCTAAACTCGGAAGTACATTGATCTACATAAACTAAAGGGATTTTGCGCTGTTTAAGGCTCTGTAACTTGTAAGACGACTGGAAGTATAGGCTAACTAAAGAATTGTTGCTTTAAAATTTATCAGAAGCTTTTGCGCGAATTTAGGAAGAAAACGTCAGTCGCTCTCGCTCTATTTGTATAGATTAGTGGGAACGGAATGGACAACAGCTGCTGTTGATGACGGCTCAACGGAAAGTCTACTTAGCTCAAAGTCTCGTCTATCACAATCGATGCATGGATTTCCGCTAAGTGGTCAGATACCGCTGCTACTGGAAATCTCAATGAAAAAACGCCCTGAAGAGGGACCAACACTCTCGTGCAGTTGCATCTTTCCTCATTTGTTGGTTGGAGATACATGAACCAATAGCGTTGGAGAAACATGATCGCCAACGTTCACATCGGATGGGGCACCAGGAAGGAGTGATTGTAACAGGGTATTTTGCTTGAATATGACTAACCACAGAATTAAATGTTTTGTTTATCTGCTTCGGTTTGCTAGAGGTGTGATTAATACGAAATTGACGGCACATCGAGGAACCTATTAGGTGGGCAAAAAGGAATTCCTTATACCTTACGCAGATAGGAAAAAAAGTCATGCGTCCCTTGCGGATTAATGTGATTTCCAGCAAAGTGCTTCGATTGCCAAAATTCCTTCAGATTCGAAGAATTCAGATCATTGCCCACAAGTTTTCTCCATAATGTTGGTCCTTCCGATCATTATTAAAAAAAGCGCGCGAAAATTAGTTCAATTGATGATTTCACATCATCTTCTGGGCATTTCTCACTGTATAGTGCGTACGCTGAATCGAAGACAGGCATCGATGTGTGTTTTGGTGTGTGCGAAATGATATCACAGCACGCACGCATCTCTCACTGGCTCTGGTGACACCTTATTGTTTGTCATTTCCAATAGCAAGCGATACACGTATTATCCATTCGAGTTCTGTGATATGCCATTTCGATGTTAACGACAGATGCGAACCTTCAATTCTAAGAAACCGAAGACGCGCACAGATGAATCCAATTCTGTGCGATTAACACTTCATTATATGAAGTTCTGATACATCACTAAGTTCTAAACATAATTCTCAACCTTTTTGGAAATAAATGAAAACATTTTCCAGTAGGAAGCCCGCCTGTATTTTTGTAGCAAATAATAAAACAAAGCAACCACTTTTCATATTTACTTGTAGTGAAATTATATCCAAGCCCTTTCTACAGGAACATTCTACCGTCATCAGGGAAATAGTCTAAGAGATACTCTAGAAGAAAGAAATAGTCTAAGAAATAGTCTGAGAAATACACGCACATACATTTATATTTACGATATTCCAAATTATTGAGCTATTCCATGGAAATCTAAATCTATGACAAGCAGAAACCAAAAAATTACTCAAAACACATTGATATACAGGTGAAGGCAAAAAAGAGTAAGAAAGGGGACTAGAAAACAGAGAGTAAAAATGAAAGGCCCCGCTGAGAAAAATGCCAATTCGAAATTGGAGATCTCTTCATTTGTTCATGATGCTTCGTCTGCTGAAGGCATTGCATTCACGTAGGTGGTGAAGATGGGAGCAGGTCTTGACACGTGTTTTGAAATCTCATACCAAGATGTCGTGTTGTCTCACCAACGTGGATTGTGGAAATGCTGGAAAATGTCTTAATTTAATTGCCACAGCCCCAGATGTTAGTATCGAAGAAATTCGATTTTTGGAAATAATTCGTTTTTTTCTATTTTCCTATAGCATCATTATATTTGCATCATTATAGCATCATTATAGCATCATTATAGCATCATATATAGCATCATTAATTTATACATACTTGTAGTAATAGCTAAACAAAATGTTAAAATACTTCAAATTTTCAATCAAATATTCACTTCAATAATTTATCTTATTTAAATAGTTCATTCCCAGAGTCACACAAATAGTAAAAATATCCAAACAAAGAAACACTATTTTCTTATTGAATGAATTTAAGAATCCTAGCTTATTGCCAAGATGCTAAGCATTCTTCTTCTTTTCTAATGTTATACATCATCAACTCCTTAAAGTTGTCAAAATTGGCTTAGTAATATGACTTGAACAAATCCGATAGTTGCACTTTGTGAGCAAACTTGCAACACAGACGACAAATATTGATACATGTCAGTAGCGATAATATTGTTGAATTGCCTCTTTCAATGCTTTACATCACGTTTTGAGATGCATGAACAAAGAAAACACAAATCTTTAAAGTTTTATAAACAATATATCGAAATGGTGGTAAAGAGAAGACAAACCATGTAGATGGCTGCATCGCTGACAAATTGTACTACCAATTGTCGTTATCTGAAGGAAGAGAAGTCTGCCGGAAAGGAGAACAACATTTGCACTTGAAAATTGAACAAATTTCGGACTGAGAATCCAATAAATCATTTGAGTCAAATCATTCAAAACATTACTATTCGTAGGTTCCAGATCTTTAAAAATGATTGACATCAACTGCCTCAGTGCTCGATGGATATTGGGAGAAGAAATGATCTGCACTCATTAACGTGTACAATGTCTCTATCATTTCCTAAACGAAATCTCTCTTTTCAACCTGAAATTGAAGAAAATTGCAGGAATATGATTGTTATTTTCATTCTCATCATCTATACAGTAAACACGAAAGGAACGTAACAAAAAAAGGCTTTTCACTAAATTCTAATTTATAGGTACTAGACATAATTACTGTCAGCCATCACATGTTCTCATGTGTATTCAGCGAAGTGTCCTTGTTTCTCTAAAGGACATATACAAATATCACAGTGTTATATGCGTTTGTAGACTGGAAATAACATTACGGGACACAGCTACGAACAGAAGGAAGGTTTGTTTATGAACCCTGTATTTCATCTTTTATTTCAAATAATATTTACTTCGGAAAACTGATAAGCAGGCCCCAATTCAGGTGTTTTCAACTTCCTTTTTGGCGCGCCGCGAACATGTAGTATTGTGGGTTCCAAGCAGAAAAAAATGATGAAAACAAAAAAATGATTTACAGGTCCCACATAACTTCACTTCTAAGAAACAGCTTTGATTTTCGACGACACACAATATCTTGTCCATGAAGGTCTACTTCGAAGATGACAGTAGCTGCCACAGAGAATTGTCAAAAAAGTTGTCAAATAAAATATTGCATCCGAAGCCAAGAATATGTGTAGTCAGACTTCATTCCTTGTATATGACAGAATCTAAATTGCTCTATGCTTTATAAACAAATTCAAGTCTGGTATGAAAAATTGACACCATGGTCTTTCTAGGTGAACGTATTGTTATGGACCACTCAAACATCCAAAAGTGGTTTTAAGTACATCCGACAGGCTTAGCACAGCAAATTATGAAATGCCTGGACGACATATCATGATTCGACTCGGTCTAATCCTACTCTAACTGACACGTCAACAGTTAGTTTTGTACATAGAGTAAATATATAGAGGTAGAGTGTCGACTCAAAAAAGTGCCTGTATACAGAGAAAATTTTTATATCAAAAGATTCAGTTTTCTACGGAGGTTACGTTCCCGTGGTCCAAAAAATTATTTGAGCAGCTTTTAAATAGCTAAATTTTTCCAAATTTGTATACTACTGACATGAGCCCCTTTATAAGTAGTATGAAACAAGTTCGATATCGAAAGGAATGAATATTTGCTAACAAGCATCTTAATTAAGAGGAAATTAACCTGATAATATAGGAAGTGTCATGTACTGCATTATAATGCAAGTCCCTGCAAGTCTTCAAGGTAAAGTTGAGATCTCATTGTGCTTCGTAGCTGAGATGTCAAGTTTTCAATTCAATTTTCATCGGCATGATTTCATGATTCACAAGGCGTAATTTCTTGAATCTGAATGGTAATGTGGATTCACTAACATCTTTTAAAGTTAATTATGAATAACTTCCTTGATTATGATGTTTTGCTCTGTGACAGTTTGTGATATGATCAGTTTTCAGGAAATAATAAATTATTATTATTTTCAATTGTGCAATTATTATAATAAAGCTGAGCTTTTACTGATGGTAACCCATCGAAGTGCTAATTTAACAAACTATATTGCCTCTCCCAGTTGTCATGACATGGAGGATTTCTGGAATTCTATTTATCATGTTATTCTTTATTCTGTGTTGCTATTCTGTACAGATAATATTTGTCTCTTTTCTTTTTGAACTTATCATTCGGAAGTAGACGTGTTGAAATTTACACTAATTGTACACAAATGATTATAGAAACGCGTCATGTTCACAGGCTTGCTTGAACAGCGACAGATCTATCAAGGGTTTGCATCATTGAGCAAGCGAAAGAATCATCGTTTCCACTGACTGGTGATGGTTGGCTACCGGTCACTACTTTTAGTACAATATGTCGAATACTATCATTTATCTTTCAATATATAATCCTATTGATGGAACAACTTACAAGGCACCGCTAAAGTACTGTAATCTACAACAATACTGCATGTATAACTACGTAGTTTGATTCTTCAGAAGATTCAATCACTTTGACCTGGACCGAACAGCGCAGTGAAATTACTGTCAACAAAGGGCATAGAGATAGATTCATCTGAATGTGGTTTAGTGTAGAGCGGACATAATCCTAATCCAGCCATTGTATGTAATGGTAGCAAGCAAATGAGACTGACATAGTGTAAATATTCGTACTTGTTATGGCCAAGCACTCATTGCAGAAGTAGCTCGGATCAGCCAGAGAACACGAACTTCAGCGGTCAGATTGCAGGCAGGCCTTTCAAGTGAAAAGAACGTATCCTTAACTCAATTTTCCACCGTGAAAAATTCTTCAAAAGGAAATATTATTCACACCATTCGACTCTTTACTATATACATTAACTAACTGTATACGTTTCATGTGGTGTCCACCTTCTGGTTCGACAGATTTCCGACTTCAATTTGCAATGCGCACAATGGAAAATTGATTTTCTTGTACTTCAAGACCAGTTCTGGCCGTGACGCGTGCCCATCAAGGCTGATTAATGTCATCTCTAGACCCAAACCCTCAGACAAGGCAATTTATCTCTGCAAGTCTTGTCCATTCCAAAGTATTTGCGAAATGTTGTTCTGCAGTTCAAAATAACTTCGAATGCGATTGTAAAGAAGAAAAACGACTTGCAGATACCCAAACAATTCCAATGATTCGGAAATTGCCCAAAGATTACTATTTACTTAATTAGACCATTATCAAAGTAAACAATACTTATAATATTATATATATATCCAAAATTGCAAACTCAAGGAAAAGTCATGTAAATGAAAAGTCCGACTGGTTTCACCTGCTGTGACAGGCTACTCATGGCTAGTATACTATATATATATATAGTATTTTACTACTATAGTAAAATAATAAGTAGTATTTATACTACTTATATACAGTATATAAGTAATATAAGTTACAACATTTGTGTTTCCGCTACTCTTTCCGATGATATAATAGATGATCACGATATTATTCATGTACTCATACAAGCATAATATTGTACTCATATTGGAAATCCAGGCAATTGGTTGAACATTATACAAATTGCTTGCAAACAGTGGAACAAAAATTTCAAAAATTGTTTGTGGCAATCGTTTTCTATGAACAGCATCCAATTATTTCAAACAAGAACTTGAATTTGCTTTCGTTCTTCCTTCGATTCTCCTAATGAATTTTTTGTCTGTTTCAGTTCATACATCAATTCCCTCATTGTTTTGATATCAGCTGATGATTTGCTTTTACTCTCAACTTGACGAAGAAGATTTCTTTTGATTTTTTTCTACTTATGTTAATCGTTTTATAATCCATATGTTTGCAGTGTCTCCACACTTTCAACGAGAAACCTAAGACTCTCAAACCGTGTTCAATCAATGACCACTTGAGACAGAACATCATCAATAGATCTTTAGTGTTGATACTTTACCAACACTTGATGACGCATTCAGACATAAGGCGTCAGCAATTAACAGTCTAATTGGCGCCGAGAACGAAGAATTAGCTCCTATTCGAACATGAATTGAGTCGTGATTAGTACCTACTTCAGTAGCGTCCCTCGTTCTTCCTCTTGTGTGCGTGCACGGAGACATGGCACACCCATCGCCAACATTTCCATGCTTTGCATGTCTTGTGAGCCACCTGACGTACATGAGAAGTTACCACATGTGGAGAGAAAGAAACCAACTTCTTCTAAATTCATGCTCAAAAACATCATGTTGATGAGCTCAGTACTGACGATCTCTCCACACGTTTGTCGGTGAAGCAAAAAACTGCGAATTCCTCATTCAAATATACTCATTAACTGTGTAGTGCGCAAGTCTGTTTGACATAAACTTTATTGAACCGAAAGGGGTAATCCGGCTCCTTACATAATCCTGTGTCTAGGTACGCTGTAATACACGATTATTATGTGATTTATTGAAGCATTTTCGCATCGCTGCGTTTGTTCTGAAAGGTACCATGCAATAATTTTGAGAGGTGCAAATTTCAGACCGATGAGAATGTTCTTTTGAACTAAATCATTAGCAATATGACACCCAAATTTGCCAAATTGAACGATCTCTGGAAGTACTTTGAAAAATTTAGTCAAAATTATCTAAACCAAGTAAAAGATTTCTGAAATCTCACAGTGGTAGTGTCGCACGGGTTTAAATGTACACACATTCCCAAAAGTTTGGGTTCACGTTGGCAATGGAAGCGGCTCTTTTCTTTTCACATTGTGGAGGATGCAAAAGCGGGCATATGAAGGACTCGATGTCCTGAACATGAGCATTTATTCCACTTGGCTCGCTAGTAGTAAAACATCTATCCTGAGATGTGAAAAATATTTTTCTGGTTTCAATGCTAAAAGTGCAAGCAGCACTATTATGCCAACTATGAATTGCAGCTTTCCATTCAATGTATTGTGCTTGTTTTTGTCATTGGTAAAAAGCTGTAAGCGTGCAAAACAGGTGCAGGGTTTCACAGTGACGTAGATGCATGAAATGTATTGAGTTTCATGATACTGCACTCAGAGTTTCACCTCAATTCCGTCTTCCAGGGACGATTCCAATAACAGTTCCGACATTGAATCCACTGTTCTGCTGGACTAGAATTTCTTTAATACTCGTTTCCGATTGCTGATCAGGTGTACCTTGCATCAGCAAGAACTAGACTTCGAGATTTCTCAATATCTGAATGTTGCAATTGGAAAACTGCATGGACTTCCGTTACAGAAATCACCATTTCTTTGGAAAATAGCTTTCTTCATTTAAGTTCATTGAACTGACTCAGAGATTTTCATGAAGTGTTGTCTAGAAACTTAGTTCCTTTCAGAGTGTTGATCAAAGAATGCTTCATCCTGGAGAACTCGGCAGTACGCTCATTGTGCGCCATTATCACTAACTTTGAAAATGCTATGTAAAACCCACAGAAATGTCTAAACACAGCTCGTAATAACCGCTGAATACATAGATATTGATAACAATAGTAATCACTAGAATGGCAGTAAAATTTCATGCCATGCACAATAGTGGAACATAAATCGGACGCATTTTCTCTTAGATACATCTGTCAACGTCCGTCAACGTCTGTATCATTGGGGTAGAATCCGTGACATGTGAAAATATGATCTTCTGATTGGTCTCTCATGCCCCAACTTAGCTCCTCCGGCTGTGTCGCGACCTTGAGTCAATCTCTATTCTAGTCAACTACAGATAAACAGTTTACTCGTATTTCTATGGCTAAAGATTGGATGCACCACACGTTCACTGATGCTTCCACCTTCATATCAAGAGGCAACGGTAATTTCCTTATCTTCAAGGAAAGAGGCTACAAGGCTAATCCACCAATAAATTCTTTCATAAAGTCCTTCTCGAGAAATATGTTCCTCATTCATAAGTTTGGTTGTTTTTCATCTCACCAAATACCTTCCATCAGAAGAATGTTGGATTGACCACTCTTATCCTTATGTTCTCGAGTATCCTGATGTTTTCATGTATCCAAATTTATTTGAAATTAAGCTTCAGCTATGTTTCCTCAGGTTTGGAGAGACATCTCTTATCGTTCATTCGATATGGTTGGCCTAGCCCCGCCATGTGGTACAGGTTGGAGGTGAGGGTCAGAAACCTTGCTTTATGCAGCTACATGGTTCCTCCCTGATGACTCAGTACATAGCGATCTTATTTTGGTTTCCTATGTTTCTTTATTTTCATTATTTATAACTATGTTTAACTTTTCGTCGTGTTTCATGCCGAGCTCTCATCTTTAGCTTATAGATATAAACAAAGTTGAATATAAGTTTTGATTTATTTCCCGTCCCTTAAAAGTTGGGTCAACAAGCCGTTGTGTGCATTACGCATCATACTCTGTACTAAGAAAAGGAACTCTATGTTTCCAATATTAATTTATATTCATACGTTCTTGACCTTGAGTAACCTAATTTGTTGCACGATCTTCCATTATGGCAGTTGTTTAACTTTGTTTTCCTTCCTTCTCCTGGATTGTTCGAATTTTCTAGTCGTGATTTGATTTAATTTTTTCCAAATTGTTCAGTGCATAACAAAGCATCAGGACTGTCTCGATAAATGCTTATTCGTCTATTCACAAATTGAGTAAAAGCGTAAAAAGACAGACCCTTCGGCGTCCAGCGCCTTCTAACGGTCAATGTGAAGTGACTGTAAAGTCGATGCAAAGTCCTCACACTGACCGTTAGAAGGCGCTGGACGCCGAAGGGCCTGTCTTTTTACGCATTACTTAATTTGTGAATAGACCTATAAACTTTTATCGAGACAATCCTGATGCTTTGTTATGCCTTGGACACTTTGGAAAAAATGGTTAACCTTTCTCGCCTCTTGGTCAACTCCGTTTCATTTAATTTCAAGATCGCCTTCAAGTTCATTATCATAAAATCCAGTGAAATTGATTATCATATCACTCTAACGACTCACGCAGTTGTACTTATGGAGAGACGATACAATTCTTGAGATAAAATTCATTGCTCATATAAAATGTCCGTGATATCGCTTTCAGACCTTATTATTGAAGTAACAAAAGGAATTCGCTTGGGAGAACTGTAACGTGACACTCAACAATGATAATCTCCACTTATCATTCAAATCTCTGTTCACTGCTCATGAACCAAAAACAATCTGTTGACATGAGAGATTAAATCTGTTCTCTTTCGGATATAAAAGGTTTGAAAATCGTCGAGGGAAGGACAAATGAGGCAAATTTGATGTCTGATTCTATCACAGTGTGCAATACCTGTCCCCACATCAACGACGCGACCACTTTTTGATCATCGAAGAGGTCATTGAGGAGAAGAATCTCACAATCGTGATGTTTATCAGATGATCCTACGAATGAAATGACAGAGAGATTTATGAAATTGAAATTCAAGCGATGATTTTGCCAGATCGAAGCGACAACTCATCGAAACCATGCAAATAGTGAGTTTAAGATAATTAGATGTTTGTTTATGTAATGTGCACGATGGTCATTCATTGATTATCTAGAGAATGACAACTAATAAGTCAATACAATACAAGACACCAACCCTTGATTCCCAGACCGCACTCGCCTGACATAGGAATCGAACCGAAGTCCGCGCTGGAGACGCTGACGGTTCAAAAGGAATGTGAGTGAAGGTAGAGGCATAGAAATTGACAACAATAAAACCTCTAGAATGGAAGTTAATCTTCATGCAATACACAATAGTGGCACAAAAATCGCACGCATTTTCACTTAGATACACCTGTCAACGTCTGTATCATTGGACTAGAATCAGTCACATGTGTAAATCCAAGCTCTTAATTGGTAATTCATGCCCCAACTTAGTTCCCCCGGATGTGCCGCGACCTTGAGTCAATTTCCATTCTAGTCAACTTCAGATAAACAGTTTATTTCTATGGGTAGAGGTCATCTCCAAGTGATATCGACTACGTCACACAGTAGATTGACAATAGAGGTATTGAGACAAAGGGTGTTGGTGTCTTGTATTGACTTAATGGTT
Source organism: Prostheceraeus crozeri (assembly GCA_907163375.1). NCBI lineage: Eukaryota > Metazoa > Platyhelminthes > Polycladida > Euryleptidae > Prostheceraeus > Prostheceraeus crozeri. Next base: position 94,174 of record CAJQUW010003679.1, on the reverse strand, counting down.
GTCATTCTCTGCGACAGATCTGTCAATCTACTATGTGACGTAGTCGGATGACATGCTGATATGCTGTCTCGCTACAACATGAATGGTGGCAGTATTCCGTCAATAATAATAGGACAATAAGCTGTCGATATCACTTGGAGATGACTTCTACCTTCACTCGCATTCCTTTTGAACCGTCAGCGTGGCATAGTGAAGGTGTGAGCTCGTCTCCACCGAGGACTTCGGTTCGATTTCTGGGTGGGGCGAGTGCGGTCGGGGAATCTAGGGTGTTGGTGTCTTGTATTGCATTGACATTCTCTGGTAATCAATGAATACCTATCGTGTATTTTATGTAAACGGACATCTAATTATTTTTTAACTCACTATTTGCATGATTTTGATGAGTTTCGAAAAAAGCCAGGGTAAAATAAGGGCATGAACATATTAGTAAGGAAGAATGGCTGCAGTTTTTCAATTGAATGTGTCAGCTGACTAGCAGATGCTTGCTGCGTCAGTTTATCATATGAATTAAATCAAATATGATGGATGAGAAAAGATTGAGTAATTAGCATCTTTCTGATGTGCAATAAATTATGAAACGCTGTACAACATCGCTTTTCTCGAATTACGTTTGAAAGAAATGCGGCGCAAAAAAAAAATCAGCATTCTGTTGATCCTTTCTATTGCCACGAGGCCTTTCGTCGACTCTCATCGGGTGGCTACAGTCGATAGGGAAACATACAAAAATGAGAAAGTGGTATTTATACACAATTGAATGAATGATGATGAATGAGCTGCTTAACGCCATGGAAGGGCAAGCGTGATAGGCATTTCTTTTTGGACGCACAATACAGGCTTGAGTGACGTAATGTACACCGCTTCCAGATAGGGTAACAATGGAGGTTGTCTTGTCCGAGCTATGACGTTGAAGAACGCAATTCTTTGGTTCGCCACATCAAACAAGCGACACTCACAACTAAGCATTCTATATTCTCTGAGAGAGCACACGATGTTCGCCTACATTTCCTCAAAGCAACCTTATATAGGTCTAGTGCATGACATTCAAATGCTGTGCGGTCTTTATAAATCCCAAACGTCAGCTAACTTTTAGCGGATCAAAAGATGCAAGAATGACACGTTTCAAAGTTGTCATGCAATCATCTATGTATCCTACCAGCCGCGCATCTTTTGCATGGCAATCTGATCTATCGTGTATTTAATCTCATTGTTGTTAAATGTAAAACGACTTTTCATAATATCCACTGCAGCCGTTGGAAATTATCCATCATAGAGTACTCTGTAATTCAAAACATTGAATAAAAAATACTTCAATTACCAAAGTATCTTAGTTCCCAACTCCAATGATTTCAATATCATTCTCATCAATGTCAATTTCAGTTCAAGAATGGAAATATTCGGATAGACTACATGGATTAGTTGTCATTTCACGAACCTGGAAATTGAGTGTTTATCCCTATCTGATAACATTCTGTTATGGTACTAATGATTGTTGACTTTAACCCGCGTTGTCATATCATCCAACTTCTGACAATGTACGTAATAGTGAACACATAATTAACCCATTAAGACCCAAGTGTATTTAATTCGAATTTTTTCGGTTAAAAACTAGTTATATGTCTTCAGGTTGATCAAACTAAGATAATTTTATAGTGCATATATCCAAAAAAGTTCGAAAGGTCATAATCTCAGACTGCACCCTTGGAGGGTGCGGTGGGATCGAGTGGGTACGTGAACAACTTTTTCACGTTCTACTTTCAATGATTCGACCAATCCACTTCTTTCTCTCATAACGGTTTATTTTACTAGTTACGGTTTTGTATAGGCTTAAATCAATTTGCCTTGGTTGTAAGAAACTCAAACAAGTAATAGACCAGGCGTGACTCATGGAGGAAAACGAAAAATGAGTAGAAAATATATAAATTTAGAAATATGAATTCCCAAATGCAAAACACTGTCATATGCACATAGATTTTTTGTCAAAGCTATAAAGCACCATGGAAAACATTGAAGCAGTGGTTGTGAAGTCCAATGTTGCACTTCTGACAGCCCCTACGATTGTTTTTTCCGCACAAAGCACATCGCTTTTGAGTAGTCATGTCACACTGGAAATGATTTTTTCCGTCGTATCTTGCATCATCGGGAACCCTTCGCTTCAAACTTCTCTGTTGACGGGATAATGGCCTTGGTAAGATCTTTCTCTTGTGAGACATCAACAAGGTTTTTACGATTTGCCGGCGGAAAGTTAGAAGATCCAGCGGCTCGCGCTCATATGTTGAGGCCTTTTTATATAAAATCCACGAATTTTGAACTGCCATATCAATGCAGTAACTGAAAAACGGCCACCACCATTTTTTGGACCTCATACTGATTCTGTAGTAAGAAATATTTTGATCAGACCGATCTACTCCGCCCATGCTTTCATTATATGTTTGAATTGCTTTGGGCATGGGAACATCGATAAACTTCTTTTCTTCTCTGGACCATCGACGTGCTTTACATACAGGCTCGATGGTGTCAGCATTCGTAGCCAAAGTGACGATATTGTTATCATGCCATTCTAAAACCAATAGGCCGGTTGTCTCATCTTTCCGGAAGTCCAGAGAGCCTCGTCCGTCTTTCTTCAGCTTTTTTGGGTCAATGAGTGGACAATTCTCAATTCGATTTGAACGAATAGTTCCACAGGCTTCAATTCCTCTTCGACTGAGTTCTTCAATCAATGGGAGACTTGTGAAGAAATTATCAAATGTAAGGTGAAACGGTAAATCAGGCAGGCTTTCGATTAATTTTAAAACAACTGAGGGCCCCAAGCCCAAATTAGTACTAGAAGAAGAGGCTCCTGTGTAAGGATCAAAACGAATCACGTAACCGTTACTAGTTGCAAGTGTCCATAGCTTGAATCCATACCTTATCGGCTTTCCACGAATAAATTGCTTTGATGAATGCCTTCCATAATAAGGAAGCATTGTTTCATCGATACAGATATTCCTTTGCAAAGGCATGAATTTTTGGCATCTTTCATTGATCAAAGAATAGAACTCTCTAATTTTTGCTGCCCGGTCATTTTTATTAATTTTGCTGTTATCACAGAGATGAATAAAACTGAATATGTCGTAGAACTTATTTCTGCTGATGGTGTCCGCAACAGCTGCATTTTGACAGTCTGCATCTTTCTCCCAAAACATGCGCCTTCGTGGAAGTGGAACGTAAACCAGAAAGAAGGAGAATCGCAAGAATATGTAGCAGTCATCTTCATCCATTGACCACGAATGGTTTCCTTTGTCTTGTCTTGCATATAAATTGCTCTGTGTAACAATATGCATTATCACCTCCTCATCGAAGAAAAGCTTGAATAATTCTGTAGGGCTGGGATCACTTTGAAGAACCTCACTCTGCTTCTCGATCCAAGGTCGGTGAGTGTTGACATTTCGGGGCAGATCTTTCTTCCTCCATTTTCGATCATCTCTTTCAGTCTTTGTAGAATGTTTTCTTCGGTTGCTTCTGTTGTACATCGGATTCATCCTCCTCATCTGGGAAATTATCTCTCATACCATTCGGACGATGCAATGTGCAACCAGCCTCCGAATTCAGTATTGCCGCACTTAGGTTATCGAAAGTGTTTCGCTCGGTATCGATATGTTCGTCGCCACTATCGCCATCAGAATTTTGATCATCTGGAGGGTCAAATGAATTTCAGCGTCAAGGATATCCTCCTCTTCCAACATCAACATTACTTCGTGAGCCGAGAGTTTCCTGCAAAGAAAAGCAAGCACTTATTAGACAATGACAGACTGCCAATCTGCACTGTTAGATTTGTTGAGAATCAAAAGATAACGCTATTGAACAGCAGCATTTGCCAGTGAAACGGTAGCACAGTTGGTAAAGCTGCTGCTTCTGCCGTGTCGGGTGCTGGGTTCAAATCCCGCACTACTGAACTTTTCCAAATGCGACAATTAATCTACTTTCAACGTTTTATTATCAATCAATCGCATTTCATTCAGTTTGTTTGTTCCATTTCCAGCTCTTCTATATTTTATCATGAACTTGACCTTTACATGTCTATTTCTCAGAAATAATAACAAAATTAATTAGATATTTCATTTTCTTTCTACAGGTTTAACAATGTAAAATGCTACGAATTTGGGTGATACAATAGTCTAATAGATTGAAATAACTTTTCCCTCGATTTTCCTATATTCACTAACAAAGTAGGGTGGAATATACTCTACTACCGGTACACGTACCCACCCGATCCCACCGCACCCCTCAAGGGTGCACGACATCAAATGTACCTGTAGCGATTATCTATTTCGACTTTGAGCTACCATGAATTTTTATATATTGATGACATTGTCCCTCATCAATGTGCAAGGAAATGTTTAATTTAATTTTAACACAATGACATTTTGACTCACTTATTCCTCTTCGTGGAATTTCGCTCCATTCTGACAAAACGTGCCGTGTTCAACGTGATATTATGAAAACGAAACTAACATCAAAAAATATTCAAATGCCCAGAAATTGTCTATGAAGTATTCATGATATACTAGTGGAAAATTCAAACAAAATTATTTTTTTCTTTATTGGTACTAGACTTTTATATCACCGCACCCTTGAAGGGTGCGGTGGGACTTAATGGGTTAAGGAATTTCATGATATTTGAGAGAGTAGAATAATGAAACCGAGTTCGCGGTGAACAGTAACTCAATAAATACATGAAAGATAGGTCTACAAAGTTCTCTGCTCCCGAAAGTGATGTTCATTCCATAGATTGACATTCTCAAATGAGCACTAGTAATATACATACTAGTTATGAGTAAAAATGCATTTTCACCCAACAATCTAAAATTCTAAAGCCGTGAATATCTAAAGAGAATGACAAATACTAAGTTGATAAAAGACACCAACACCCGTGATTCCCGGACAGCACTTCCCTGACTCAAGAATACAAAGTCCACGGTGGAGCAGTCGAGCTCGTACAATCTTCATCAGGACAAGCCGACTGTTCGATTCCTGGGTCAGGCGAGTGCGGTCACGGAAAAGGTGTTGATGCATTTTATTTCCTTAACAGTTGTCATTCTTCTTCATGTCATTCAATATTATTACGACAGGCCTTTGCTGTCAAGTTGTTGTCTTGTATTGTAGCCCTTTTTCTGCACGATATCCTGGTCTGTGGGAGTCACAGAGATAAATTTCCTTATCTGCGTGCATGGGTCTAGTGATGACGTTCCTCAATACTGATGGTCACGGCCAGAACTAGTCTCGAGGGGCAAGAAGATCAATTTTCCATTGAAAGTAATGCCAATTCAAATCTGAATTCTGACCAACTAGAAGATTGATTCCACAGTAAACCGACCCAGTCAGCAACTTAAGATCGTGAGGAGTCGAACGGTGTGAATATTGCTTCTATTTGACGAATTTATCACGGAGAAGAATTGAGTTAAAGATTTGTACTTTTCACTAGACAGAACTGCCTGCAATCTGACCGTTGACGTTCATGTGTTCGCTGATAAGAGCTGCTTCTGCAATGCGCGCTTGGCCAATCACGGAAGTCAAAGAGAGACGAATATTTATGTCAATCTCTATCGTTTGCTGCCATTGCATACAATGGCTGGGATAGGCTGTAGTCCGCTCTGGACTAACCCACACGTAAATGAATCTATCTCTACGGTGGGAGTGATGCAAGTAATTTGAGGAATGTTCGGTGATCTTGCTTTCAAAGTATTGATCTTATCATAGAAATCCAACTTTTGTTTAAGTTAGTGAGACTTGAATGGACAGCAGCTGTTTGATGATGGCAATCTCAGCCGCTCGATCAGGCACCGATTGCTAGATCTTTAGAAGAAGCAAATTGCTGAAACATGCAACAGTTGTAGATTTTTGCCGCAAGTTGATTCAAGTTGCAAGTTATTTTGTCAAAATGTTTTTATATATAAAGAGAAATAAAAATAACCATGAATATTTGCAAATGAAGCTACTGGTGCCTTCCAGTTGTCAACTATTGGAAGTGGCCATCGTCTAAGTACCGTTGTCATGACACCTAATGTCCACGACGTTCGATTATTCTCAATGTTCGTGGTCGTTCTAGTCCTTTTTAATTATAGAGTAAAGAAATAAATTGTTTATCTGAAGTTGACTGGAATAGAAATTGACTCAAGATCGCGGCACATCCGGGGAGCTAATTTGAGGCATGATGAACCAATGAAATGCTTAGAATTGCACATGTGACTGATTCTAACCCAATCATGAAGAGTATCTACAGTGCGCGACAAAATGTTGGAATATTGTAGATTTTGAATGAAAAAAATAACTTAAGATTATATTTTCAAAATCTATTATAATTATTATCCCATGAGATCGAATTTATACATCAAAACAACGACATATTTCCATACAAACATACATTTGCATACAAAACTTCAGTATTTTGTGTGATGACCCTTAGCGTCTAACGAAGCAGTGACTCTACGGGGCATAGAAAATACAAGTTTTTGACACATTTCCTGGACTTCTCTGTGAGGCTGCCAAATATCAATAAAAGATGATATGATCTCTTGCGCGAATATTTGCTTTGATGATGGCCCATAAATTCTCAATTGGGTTCATGTCCGGAGAAGCTGGGGGACATGGAATCACCCGAATTTCGGAAATTTCAAGGAAATCAATTGTTTGCCTACTGACATGGCAAGGTGCGTTATCTTGTTGGAAAATTGCTTAATTTGACGTATTCCAGTCTTCGATCTGTGGAATAACACGACTGGTTAATATTTCTGTGGTATATTTCTCACTGTTTAGCGTTTCCTCTATAACAAATACTCGGGTTACAAAGAGGGTTACAATTTTCAATCTCGTTTCGTCAGAGCTCATGATTATTAGCATACTCAAATAATGATGAAAAATATAGCTGTGCATTCACCTTTAAAACTTTATCAATGCACACATCGTGCACGATCTCATGACAACGATAAGAGTTGAATTTGAAATTTGAAAACAAGCACGATAGCATATGATTGATTTCAGCATAGATATTCCATCATATTTTCGCGCACTGTAGGTGAAAATCGTGCGATTTTTGTGCCACTGTTATGTATTGCATGAAGCTATACTTCAATTCTTGAGGTTTTATTGTTATCAATTTCTATGCTATAGACTGCCAAGTTTTAGTCCGGCAGCCAGAACGAGTTTCTGCAGGGAACGAGGCCGAAAGTGAGACTTTCACAGAATGATGTACACCCTATGCCTACTACGAATCAGCACGTCTGCCGAGTTCTAGTGAGTTCCTCTTCCTGTCCGACATGATGAAAGAAAAACACATGTAAATCCAATGGGACGTAGATTGTAGTTTTTGGCTAAAATGAAATTTTCTATGTTTTCTCTGATTAAACGAAAAGTAGTAAACTCAGAGTCATAATTTTTGGCATAGAATGTCTTCAGGTCATTTCCTATTATGTGCATGTGCTGTTATCATGCATCTGTTCGGCAATGTATGTGACAATGTGGTTGAATGTGGATAAAGTTCCTCAAAATGTTTGAGTTTGCCGACATTAAGAGGTCCGCCAAATCTAAATGTGTTTAGCTTTATGTGCATGAAGATGAAAGGAAATGACCTGATGACATTCCATGACAAAAATTATGAGTCTAGGATTAGCACTTTTTGTTTAATCAGAGAAAACATACAAAATTTCATTTTAGCGAAAAACTGCAATCTGCGTCCCATTGGATTTACATGTGTTTTTCTTTGATCTTGTCTGACAAGAAGAGGAACTCACTAGAACTCGGCAGATGTGCCGATTCGCAGTAGGTATAGGGTGTACATCATTCTGTGAAAGTCTCAGTTTTGGCCTTGTTCCCTGCAGAAACTCGTGCTGGCTGCCGGACTATTTCTATGGATCGTACTTACTGAAAGTGTTCTCACTTAAATTATTTGATATATAGTGTCCTGTAACGAAATTGGAAAAACTAAATTGATTTTGGCATTCATTTGGCAAGACACTGAAGTTTCATTACTATATTTTTTCATTTATCTCTCAATTTCGCGAAAAAGTGCATGTGGGATCATAAATTCAAGAGAGACAACAATACAGATGTCACATTAATTACAATAACAAGCGGAAAATGTAGAAACTGTTCTGATGCGTACTTCTAATCTATTTCTTAAAACAGGAGCAAAATTATCTTTCTATTTCCTGCTTTAATAGAAGAGATTGTATCGCAATGAAAGCCGTAAACACATCCTTGTCGTTTACACACCGTTGTCACAGCTGTTTGCCATTCGATGAACATTTGCTTCAGCGCGGCACCTTTTTCATTACCGTCAAAACGGAATTCAATGACACTTAAGTTTTGAGGTTACGTAAAAATGAACTTTCGACATAGATGCATGTTGTCATCTATTCTGTGAACATCCGAGATAAATCTCTCTTCTTTCACTGTCTTTGCACCAATTAGCGCTACCAACTGTCATTCGGAAGGATCATTTGGCACTCAGAGGTTCATTAATCCTTTAATCCATTGTGAAGTAGACGCTGAACTACAATTTTTCACGGTCCACAGAATCGGTTAGATTGATGGAAGTGTTATGGGAGGACCGCCCACTGTTGTTGCGGTCATTGTGTGTTTTATTGGTCACGGAAGGTCAGTTGGTCCAATGACGCCCGGATTCTTCTTCAAATGATTTCCGTAGAGCACCACTGGAAAGCGAAGGACGTAAATTGCAGGATGTTGAACTCTCATTAATTGGTTCATTTGAATTTAAAACTTCGAATTCAAACGAATCCTGGACTCACTATTTTGAGACTATGCTCATCAATCCCATTGAGCAAATTTGGTCGAAATTGAAGTCACATGTAAAGCGGAATATGTCGGTGCCCAATGTAAGTGGCGACAATCTTGGAGAACAGCGACTGCAATATGTAGAAACTAGAAGAGAAAACGCAATCCACAGCATAACTGGCCAGGACTGTGACTACTTCTGTCAACGCAGTCATACTTTTTTTGCTGCTGTGCAAGCCATGGAAGACATGGAAGTTGGGCATTAGTAAAATGACAGAACCTTTTTTATTGAAATGTGGGCGCTAACAAAGGCGGTTGAAGCGATCCCATATGCTTAGTTACTGAGAATATAGTGTTTCTGATACTTTTTAATGTTAACAATTCTTTTGAATTTGATTTTAAAATTTCTGAATTATATTTTAACATTTCTGAATTATATTTTAAAACTTCGGAACTTAAGATTAAAGTGTTAATTTATTATTAAGATTAAAGAACTATCTGAGTAAGCAAGCTTCGTTTCATCTTCTGATCTGAAATACCACTCTGCTTCTTCAGAACTGCTTTATGTTGGGCTTGTTGGTTTAACAATATACTATTTAACCATTGAAGGTCGACTAAGATTGTATGTTGAAAGGCAAACATTCCCCTTCTGTCTCTACGTGTTCCAAGACCATGGAGTCAGTGATTGACATATTGTTGAGTATTATTTCATCGGAAAATACCTTGAGCAGATCGATATAAAACGATTCTGAATTGTTCACGCTATCCATTCGCATTTACAGCATCAAATGAAGACGATGCTCGGTCTCCAAAGGACATTCGGAGCATATTCGACGGACTCTATCAAAGGCATCCAACTTGCAGTCGATCTTGCAGAACATTGGAAGATGTCTCAAAATGCAGATACAATGAGGGCTTGTGGCACGTAGAAGTCATCTCCCGCTACAAAATCTAGACACTAAAATATTCATAAATGCACGACTATCCACTTCAGAGATAAATGGATGAGTTTAGATATTCTTGGCATTGAAATTCACATCCAATTGAGTCTGATTAATGCATGAGGCAGAATATACTATTCTTAGCACTTACAAAGTGACAGATTGTTATAAAAAAACTCATTGTAAGGAAAGGAAATGCATATTTTGAATAAATGAAGATCTTTAGATACAGATAAAATTGCATTATCATTTATGAAGAATATCAATAATAGAAACATAATCATGGCAACGGTAGCGTGACCTGAGGCAACTAATGCTATCAATTGTAAGCAATTATCCCGGATCTGCACAATTTTTTTAATTAAGTACAATTTTTCTTGCTACTCAAGTACTTAGTAGCAGGAATATATCACTTTGGGTGGATATGATATCGCATTCAAGAGATTGTTGGCAGATTTGAGAAAAAATCAGGAGCATATAACATTCAGTTGCGCGAATTTTGTATAAATAATCCAAATAACAGAATTGTTCTATTCTACACCGAAATATACCCAGAACTACATCTATGGAGACGAATGTTTGGCCCCATAGTCAATTTTGGTTCATTTGCAGTCAATTGTAAAACATTTTTGATGAAATGTACAAGGATGACATTGGATTAGGCCATCTATCAATATGGAATAGCCGACAGTTTTCTAAACGACCGACTGGTCTGTCATGAACTAAATTAAAGCACGGTTAAAGAATACGGAGAATCCAGGAAGCGGGAGAAAACTAAGTTAAACAACTACCCTGTAGAAAATCGTGTAATATGTTAAATTGCTTAAAGTCCAATAGCATGAATATAAATTAATACTAAAAAAGAGAGATCCATATCCTAGTATAGAGTACGATGCGTAATACTTACAACGGCTAGTCGACCCGACTTTTAAAGGGACGGGAAATAAATCAAAACTTACAATCAATTTTCATTTATATCTATGAACTACGAATGAGAGGTCGGCATGAAACATGACGGGAAGCTAAACAAAATTAGTAATGATGAAAATCAAGAAACATACGAAACTAAAATAAGATTGCTCTGCACTGAGTCATCAGGGAGGAACCATGTGGCTGCATAAAGGAAGGTTTCTCCCCTTAATCTGTCGCTAGCCCGATCCGTCAGCCAAAAATTCAACCTGTTTTCATTGGATTTGACAGCTCAAGCGTTTCGGTCGATTGAGAAACATTTTGGAGATATTGCCACTAGTGAGATAGGCACCACTTGAACTCGCCAATTATTCTCAATCAGTCTTGTGGTTGGGGACTTTAAAGATGAGCGATCCTACCCGAATCCAAACCCGACCCGACCCGAGACCCGGAGCCGAATGCTCGGGTTCGGGTAGAGCAATTAAGAACTCGGGTCGGGAAGGATTATCTCTTTTATCTGAAACCCGAAATAACCCGAACTTTCGGATTGTTGGAGCATTCAAATTTGAAAAATGTTTAGAACGTTGAAAAATATTTTCTGTGAAGTTAGTACTGTTTCATGTGTGCCTGTAGTTTAATGAAGTTTTTCAAGAAATTGTGGCTTATCACTTATTCTCATTGTGAATTATTGATCTAATAAAATACTTTGCGCTACATATTTTGCTTCTAAAACAACGAAAGATCGCTATCAAATTAATTGAATCAGTTCTTGTGGTCTCTAACGGCCTCATTATCATAATGACATGTAGATCGTGGCTCGCAGGATGGACGGAAAGAAATGAAATTTTATTTTAGATAAGCTTTACATAGGAGCGGAAGCTTAACTGTACATCAAATATTATACAGTAGAATTCGCATATATCGGCTTCGGCTCTATCGGCGATTCGCCTATATCGGCGCATTTTCGCTGTCCCTGACAGAAAAAAGTTCGTTTATAACGGCGGATTTCCTGGAAATCCTCAAGCGATGTGTTTTGCCTGGAAGAGTTACTGGAATGACAGTATATGTGGACGCGGATGGCTGTAGATTCTGTTAGGACTATCCGATTCTAACTATTCTATTGGCATGTGAAAATTTAGATCTTCTACAATTCATCTCGATCATGTTTGGGGGTTTGATCAAAATTGTAGAATCTAGCAGCCGAGGAAAGATAAGTAGGCTTGCCACTGTATGTCACTGATAATTCTCACATAATTAGTCTTTCATTCGACGTGATGATTGCATTGTTAACGCCTTCACCTACGATGCTATTGTCAGACTTGACTTAGTGACTGTTGCGTCATCAAAGGAGCACAAGCTATTGTCGAAAACATTGTTGAGTTTGATGCATGTCCTCTCTCTAGACAGAAAGCGGCTCGCCACCCCATCCATCTCTATGGTTTCGCCTGCACGTGACTCTTAGCAGCGTCTTGATTGACTTAGATTGGCTGGCTTCGCCTGCACGTGACTCTTAGCAGCGTCTTGATTTATGCATACTCTTCTTTGTTTTGTGCTTCATATAGCAGGTAAGCATGTAGGCATGAAGAAGCTTCAATCTTCTTGATTCAAAAAGCATACTCAGTTTTTGACTAACATAGTGATATCCGGTTTGCGATACTTACGTTGCAAGCATCAGTTCAGAAAGGCACAATTTTTAGATATCTATTGATTGCATAGACACAATTACATGTACATGTACTGTAAATGTTGGACAATAAGTCAATATATGTATTTATGTATAGCAACGCAATAATTCATGAGTCAATACACGTATATACATTGCATGATGCATGGCATGATCTCAGAACTCGTGCAGATTTCACAAAACTTCAAAATTCAGGGAGTTCGCATATATCGGCGGTTCGCGTATATCGGCGGCTTTCGTCTGTCCCTTGAGGCGCCGATATATGCGAATTCTACTGTATAATTGAAATTCAAGCATCTATCTGCAGAATTATGTTGTTACATGTTGTGATGCAGCTCAGCTGCTCGGACATTGACATCTTCATTAACATTGAGAGTCAAAGTTTCTCAATCAGAGTTTTGAAGGAGCATGCTGCAACACCTATAATACAGTAGAATTCGCATATATCGGCGCCTCAAGGGACAGACGAAAACCGCCGATATACGTGAACCGCCGATATATGCGAACTCCCTGAATTTTGAAGTTTTGTGAAATCTACACGAGCTCTGAGATCATGCCATGCATCATACAATATATATACGTGTATTGACTCATGAATTATTGCGTTGCTATACTTAAATACATATATTGACTTGTTGTCCAACATGTACAGTACATGCACATATAATTGTGTCTATGTATTCAATAGATATCTAAAAATTGTGCCTTTCTAAACAATGCAATCATCACGTCGAATGAAAGACTAATTATGTGAGAATTATCAGTGACATACAGTGGCAAGCCTACTTATCTTTCCTCGGCTGCTAGATTCTACAATTTTGATCAAACCCCCAAACATGATCGAGATGAATTGTAGAAGATCTAAATTTTCACATGCCAATAGAATAGTTAGAATCGGATAGTCCTAACAGAATCTACAGCCATCCGCGTCCACATATACTGTCATTCCAGTGACTCTTCCAGGCAAAACACATCGCTTGAGGATTTCCAGGAAATCCGCCGTTATAAACGAACTTTTTTCTGTCAGGGACAGCGAAAATGCGCCGATATAGCCGAAGCCGATATATGCGAATTCTACTGTATATCGGGAAACAGTCGATTTCTTTTGTAAAGATTCTGAATTTTGTCATGTGTTGTAGGCTACATTAATTTCGTGGGTAATTATGCTGCTTATTTAGTGTTTGTTTGAATACTTTATTAGCCTAGAGAAAATAATATACTAACTATTGTGTATTTTAATAAAATACTAAAATAATGCTACTAAGAAGTTAGACTACCGCCCGGTATCACATTAGGATCAAGCATTAGCTTTATATATAGATATGTTTCTGATTTTTCGAATATAATCGGAAATCTAATTCTGGAACTTTTTGTCGGGTTCGGGTCAAACAATTGTACCCTACATCGGGCATCCGAGTTTTTGGAACCCGACCCGACGCTCATCCTTAGTGTGCATAATAGATTTACACATACAAATCCGAAATTTAACAAGCATCTGAGGCATAGAGACCAATGAAGTGAGACCCGCGCGTCCTTAGCACTGTGTTACTTAGCTCCATGTTGAAGTTCAACTTCCGCTGGTCCCCCAACGTATTGAAAACATTTCCTGTATATTTACCTTATAATTGAGATACTTTTTCTCGTTCTCCAGCGTTTCATCATCTTCCCACAAATTAGCCTCGTTCTAGACAATCAGCTGAATATCAAAGAATACTCCACGGTATTCTTCCTGTGCACTTACTGTCAACTTTCCTATAACAGCCTTGCGATCAGCTTATCGTTGACTTCTCCTACGCTTCGAGAAGTCTCAACAGTCTATTATTTCTTTCTGTAAGACATAAATCTAAACTTTCTTCAGCCATTTATCAAGTCTTTCACTACAACAGGAAAACTGGGTCGCTCTCAACTCCTTAGTCTTTTTTATTTTCTCCTGACTTCGTCATTAAGGCTCTCTGTTGATTATGAAGAGGAAACAACGGTAAGCAGATTGAGTTGTTCTTTGAAAAATGTCTCGCGGGGTCGTTGTCATCAAAAGCCAGCAAATCTTTCCGTCCCCGAAGTAAGAACTGTAAGTTGCAGAGAACAGAAGAAGATGAAAAAGTCATACTCAAGAGATAGATAAAGTCGCATGAATTGTACAATTAGTGATGGATATTCTTTCTAGTTGTCATCATTCTATTCATATTCAAACGCTGCTTTTTCAATAGAAAGTAAACGTGTATATTAGCATTTGAACCTCATTTGACACAAGGAAGTAATTCAACTAATCGATAAAGTTCTTAGGAAACAGTTCATACTTATAGTTCATATTTCTTGAGAAAAAGAAGACTGCTGTCAGAGAAAATGTGAGGGAATCGGAACTTTTAGCTATGTCTGTGAAGCTGTTGATGTTCCGATGAGATATTAAAAGTGAATTGAACCAGTATCGATCCAATGAATCACTGATGATCCTGTGAATCACTGATGATCCTATGAATCACTGATTATCTTATGAATCGATGGTAATCTTATGAATCGATGGTGATCTTATGAATCGCAAGTGATCTTATGAATCGCAGGTGATCTTGTGAATCGCAGGTGATTTCATGAATCCTTGGTGATCCTGTGAATGACTGGTGATCCTATCAATTGCATGTGATCTTTTGAATCGCAAGTGATCTTGTGAATCGCTGGTGATCTTATGAATCGCTTGTGATCCTGTCAATCGCCGCTGATCCATTGAATCGATGCTGATCCTTTGAATGGCTGGTGATCCTGTGAATCGCTGGTCATCTTGTGAATCGATGGTGATTTCATGAATCCCTGGTGATACTTTGAATGGCTGGTGATCCTGCGAATCGCAGGTGATTTTATGAATCGATGGTGTTTTCATGAATCCCTGGTGATACTGTGAATCGATGGTGACCCTGTGAATCGCTGGTCATCTTGTGAATCGATGGTGATTTCAGAATCCCTGGTGATCCTGTGAATTGCTGGTGATCAGATGAATCCCTAGTAATCCTAAGAATCGGAGGTCATCTTGCGAATCGATGGTCATCTTGTGAATCGCTGGTGATCCTTTGAATTGCTGGTGATCCTGTGAATCACTGGTGATTTTATGAATCGATGGTGATCCTGTGAAACGCAGGTGATCTTATAAATTGCTTTGGTCCTGTGAATCGCTGGTGATCAGATGAATCCTTGGTAATCCTGTGAATCGATGGTGATCCTGTGAATCACTGGTGACCTGAGAATCGCTGGTGATCTTGTGAATCGATGGTGATCAGATGAATCCCTGATGATCCATTGAATCGATGCTGAATCTGTGAATCGCTGGTAATCCTTTGAATGGCTGCTGATCCTGTCAATCGCAGGTGATCCTGTGAATCGCTGGGCATCAGATGAATCCATGGTGATCCTGTGAATCGCTAGTGATCAGATGAATCCATGGTGGGCCCGTGAATCGCTGGTGATCCTATCAGTCGCAGGTGATTTTGTGAATCGATGGTGATCAGATGAATCGATGGTGGTCTTATGAATCGCTGGTGATCCTGTGAACTGCTGGTCATCTTGTGAATCGATGGTGATCTTGTAAATTGCTTTGATCCTGTGAATCGCTGCTGATCAGATGAATCCTTGGTAATCCTGTGAATCGGTGGTGATCCTGTGAATCGCTGGTGATCCTGTTAATCGATGGTGATCCTGTGAATCGATGGTGATCCTGTGAATCGCAGGTGATCTCATGAATCGCTGGTGATCCTGTGAATCGCAGGTGATCTCATGAATCGCTGCTGATCCTGTGAATCGCAGGTGATCTCATGAATCGCTGCTGATCCTTGAATAGCTGGTGATCTAGTGGCCGGCGGTTATCCTTTAAATAACTTTTGAGATTATCCTATTCGCAGGCTGTAATCCACTAAATCTGGCACTGATTCGATGGCACTCTAGAAAATGGTTATTGACACGTTCTGGTGACAGATCTAATTAATCGTTTACAATCCCCTGAACATCACATCCTGCTCATTTGAAATGTGATTCACTAAATGATCGATAATTTGCGAAATCCTGCTGATAATACTGGTATGGTAGACGTCCGTAGCGGCCTCTTATTTGTAGAAATGCTGATTATTTCGTTTCATTTCAACATCTTAGAATACGAGTAGCTACTGCAGGACTTGGTCAATTGCAAAGCAATGTGAAAATCTCTATTTTGCAGAACTTTTACAAAGGCATATCATCAGCTGCCAAGTATTACCGCGACTTGTGTGATATTTGTGGCTGTAATTCTGTTTCATTTTAACCCCCTATTAGTAATTGAGTGCATTCAATAATACATGTTGTGTCCTTGATTGCCAGAAAGTCAGTAGATAATAAAAAATTATATCAAATCATCAGTCAAAAAAATGAAGAACATAGATTAAAGACGAACAGTTTCGCTAACAAACACGATGATAATGCTTCTGCACGACGTGAGCACGATCATGGGAACGCAAGCGTGGGTGTGTGTCGTGTCGTGTTCGCACAGCTGTTTCATGAATAATGCTGGCTAATTCGTAGGCGCCCGAACTATTTGATCACAACTATAGCAAGTCAACCAGGGGCGAACGCACAGAGACAGTGAGTTGTTAGTGACAAGCAGATTTCAGTGGTGAATGTTACTGTTAGAGATTTGCTAGCCTAACAGTGTTTCTGTGCGGTCGCCTCAGGTATACTACTGTCTTTTCGTGGATTACTGCGAAGTCCTACGACTTGGGAACTCAGCTGCTGATGACAAACACCATAGTAGGCTTATTTTGCGGAAAACATGTTATCGACATTGTTTTTTTTTTTGTACTTTACTTGACGCATCATTATAGATTTTGTGGATGTCGATTCATCCAATAAGTGAATCATTTGAAGAAAAGTGTGAATGTTGTAGTGAAAATAAACTGAAATTACATCAAGATCAACGATTTTTGTTTTAAAACATCAGGTGAAACCAAGAAACAATTGCTCGCTAAGACTTGTCATTTATTAATAGCAGAGGTTGGTTTGACAGTGGTTCATTGTCTTGCATCATGCTGTGAAGAACAAGTGGCATGAGAAGCGGATAGAATACAAGCCCGGACTGCTACTCATCAAGCGATGCACAAAGTAAACATCGCTCCGGGCAGCAACAGATTCGCACATTTAACAAGGCGTTCATATCAAGTCAATCGTGATGTGTGGTCTGTGTCAGAATAAAGGTGGTTCATGATATCAGTAATGGCACTGCTCTCATCATGCATTTCATGAGCGTCATACCAAATTACAATGAAGTAGTTAAATGTGCCACATGAAATTCCGCGATTAGAGGTACAAAAAACCGTGTGTAGATGATATAATAAGAAGCAAGGACTGTTCTTACAGTACATGTGCAATAGGGTGATTTTCCCATTCATCAGCGCCTGTATTGCATTGCCTGTCTAGCCGTCTGAGAGCAACTTCTGAGCGTTCTAGCTAACTTGTGTGATGCCGCCGCGAAGGAGGTTTGTGCCAACGTCCATTTTAGACTTCAAGATTATCATATCTATGTTATTCTTTATTAGCCTTGCTACTATTATTAGCAGAAAACGGATTGTACATTTTCTCTCATAGAAATGCAACCTTTTGCAAATTTTTATAGTTTTGAAGAAATTAACACGAAAGTGATTTATCATGATGTCAACAGTAAAGAAAGAATAGTATTTTACAAATCTTCCTTGTCATGACAACCTTCATTGGTATTGTCTATTAAATGATCCTCTATGGAAGTGAATAGGAGTTGAAGTATATTTTCTAAAGCATGATTATATCACGAACTACGTGCCATTGAAAGATCAAAATATCATAACTAAAGACAATGATCATTATTAAGTTTAAAAAATGTAAATGGGTGTACAAATATTATTCAAATTCAGATAAGTCATAAAACCTAAGTTTAGTGAATCATAAAATCAAATGCCTATAAAAATTGAATTAATCCACATGAAAAATGTTGAATTCCAACTGCATAAAGTATTATGATTTCAACTCTTTATTACTTTATTTTGCACAGTGATTTTCATTGACCACAGAATGCAGTCTGCATAGTTGATAATTTGGACAAGGGTCAACTTTACAGATACATTTAGTCTGGTGGACAAAAAGTTACTAAATAGATTTGCTATGGTTGGCAAAGTGGAAATTTGAGCCAAGATGCAGATTATGATCTCAATTTTTGTAAAGACTTGCTATCATTAATGTGGCTCATGAATTTCTATGTTAATCCGCTTATTTTCCGTTTTATTAGGATACTTGCTAGTAAATTTTCAATTCATTTCATATATAATCAGCTTCATGCTACTTATATGTTATAGTCTGAGGTACCAAGTCGCTAATATACATGTATAAACACAGAAATTTGCAAAAAGTTAGATTTTTTAAAGTTGATCAGTTTTTTGGACCACGGGAACGCAATCTACGGGAACGTCTGCATGCTGACATTTTTTGAGTAGAAACTATATATACTTACTCAATGCGTAGGAAGAATCAACTTCCCGGAACATGTCACATCTTTATATCATATTGCGATATCATGCAAGTTATTGTTTCTGAATGATTTTGTATTCAAAGATAAATGATAATAGCCTTTAACTTCTTTATCTCTTGTACTTGCTTAAGTCTGAATGATCTTAGGAGCAGAATTATCAGAACTTGAAATTTGTTCATCACTTAAGTCTTTGACATCGTTCTCATATGAAATTTAAAACTATTTCAAAAGAGTCTAATAAGAAACTTAAGACATCAAACAAAGCTTCTAATTAAATTTTCCAGACAAATAGTAAAGTGATTGTTGTTTATGTTTTTGTGATTTTCAGGTGCGATCAAAGAAATTGAAATGTCAGTACATAGCAAGAAAAAAGTCATGGTTTCACCCTTGCTTCTCTATTTCTCTTTTTATTCGAACTCCGTCTGAGGTCGCTGCTGATGAGTTCAGTTAAAGACATTTGATCCCAACACTCTGATGATTCTCACGGACTCATGATAGAAAATCCGAAGAGATTGGCAACGAAAATTGGTTAGTTAGCTCAGATCTGCAGGAAATCAAGTTGGGCGTCAGACGAAGACCTTCATAGATCACTGATAAATTGCTTTTTTGTGAATTTTGTCCCAAAACGACTTCATTTCACCCGTTTGTCGCTTCCGGAGCGAGGTTGCGGAGAAAAGAGAAGGATTAGAGGATCAAAAACAGAAAAATGATGTACAAGGAACTGGAATTGTAAGCAAAAGGTCGATCAAAGATATCAGTGATTCCGAAATTGGTTATCAAACGCCCCTTTTCTGCTACTTCTCAGAGAACTGATGAGGAGAAGAAACACATGAGTATAGAATCAAGTCATCAACGTGAAACACAAGAAATTCTCTCACAACTTAAGTCAGTCAAAAGTGAAGAGTATTTAAACGGAGCGTCCCGAACACAGAATTAGACAGGTCGTCTCTTCTTGTTTGACTAGAAAGGAAGCATTGGAACATGTAACGTAAATGAAATGACACAATCTGCTGGCTAAATACCATAGCAATCGAACAATGAGCAGCCAGTTCAACATTAAACACGCCAAATTGTGCAAAGTTTCAGTGACTGTTATCAACCGGATCACACAGCAAAGAGACACAGACGATGTCAAGTTCTATAGAGAAGTTTGTGAACGCTTTTTCATGCGCCTGCTAACTTTTTCAATAATGATCGGACTGCCCAACATTATCGAGAAAACTTTTGCGCAATGATCTGAATTCTTCGAATCTGAAGGAATCGTGGCGATCGGAGCATTTTGAAGGAATTCACAGCAATCCGCAAGCGGCGCACGACTATTTTTTCTATCCCTATAAGATATTAAAAATTTCTTTTTACCCACTTAATAAGTTCCTTCATGTGCCATTGTTTTTAATCAGTTTGCACTTCTAGCAAAGTGATAGGCTTAAACAATATTATTCTGTGGTCACGAAGCTTCAAGTACTCTAATCATGGAAAAGAAACGGAACAATGGGAGGTGTAGCCGTTTGACTTCATAGAAATCCGATATCGTGGACGTTATTATTATATTATGTTTCAAAAAGAAGGTTGTTTACAGACGATCTATTTGAAAACACTAATAAAAATGCTGTTGCTACACAAGGGACATCGTGCATAGCTATTTTCTTGAGAGAGGAAATATCAACTTTTCCTCACGCAGCTATGTTGTACAGTCCGAGCGCAGCGAGGGATGGACAGATAGTTAAGGAAGGAAACGGCTATTTCATCTCGAAAGAATGTAGCTTTTCATTTTGGGATTCATAGATGTCTATTGCTCATTATAAAATTGATGGTTGTATCGCGAGATCTATGAATGAGCTATTCCAGGTACTTTATCGATATCTTGGTAGTCTCTGGCTGATCCACAGAATTAGATTGTTTAACCGCATCACTTTGCTAGAAGTGCAAACTGATTCAAAACAATGGCACATGCAGGAACTTATTAAGTGGGCAAAAAGAAATTTTTAATACCTTGCGGAGATAGGAAAAATAGTCGTGCGTCGCTTTTTTTTCGTCAGATCATTGCGCAAAAGTTTTCTCGACCATGTTGGGCCCTCAGATCATTTTTAAAAAGTTAGTAGGCACACGAAAAAACGTTCACAAACTTCTATGTAGAACTTGACATCGTCTATGTCTCTTTATTGTGTGATCCGATTGATAACAGTCACTGAAATGTTGCACAATTTGGCGTGTTTATCGTTGAACTGGCTGCTCATTGTTCGATTGCTATGGTATTATGTTAGCAGATTGTGCCATTTCATTTACATTACATGTTCCAATGTCTCCTTTCTAGTCAAACAGAAGAAGAGGCGATCTGTCTAATTCTGTGGTTACTACACTTCATGAATTGTCCGATGTCACTCTAGACTGAAGACGCGGTCTGGATAGACCGTGAAATATCGTATAGCAGCATTATTTTCATTTCAAATTGATTGTCCGTAAACATCCTTCTTTTTGAAATTCCTCATTGGACGAACCAAAATGTTGTTTTGTATCATGTTATTGCAGATGTTAGGATATTAAAGCAAGTAAATGTGTACTTTGACTTGCACTCAAGTAAAAAACAATCGAGTCATTTGGTAATGTGTTATTTATTCGATGATGAAAAGCAGATCGAACATGCAGGAGGACCCACCAAACATTTTCCACAGCAAATGGGACATGATTGACAATAGAAATTCGACATTCTATAATTGAAAACAATAGAATGTCGTAGACATGCGCTGCCATGACAACGGTGCCTTTAGCAGTTGACAATAGGAAGGTCAGTGCACTTTCTTAAGCCTTTCTCTTCGTGACCTGTTTTTTTTCTTGTGACCTTTGTGACCTTCTTTCTTTTCTGGTGACCTGTTTTATCTCACAACTTCATTTCATGTGAATGATGACAACTACAGAGGTCATAGAAGTTGACAACAATAAAACCTCTAGAATGGAAATTAAGCTTCACAAAAGTGGCACAAAGATCGCACGCATTTTCACTTAGAAACACTTGCCAACGGCTGTATTATTGGGTTAGAATCAGTCACATGTGTAAATCGAAGCTTTTAATTGGTGGTTCATGCCCCAACTTAGTTCCCCCGGATGTGCCGCGACCTTGAGTCAATTTCCATTCTAGTCAACTTCAGATAAACAATCTATTTCTATGACAGAGGTTGATCTAGACATATCTGAAGAAGAAGTAGAGGACTCTGATGATGAGACTAACTCTCAGTCGGAAGAGCCTACTTCAGAACTACCTGACAATTGGAATGAAGTGAAACAATCTACACATCAACCAAGTGATGATCAAGTTTATGGTTTACATGGACTTAATCCTAAATGCTTGCCGATACTGAGGTGCTGGATACGATATTTTTATTGATCTATGTTTGCCAGAATCTTTATTTCAAAATCTTGTGAGCTGGACTAGCGTCAGATTATTCTTATCCGGGAATCAACTGACCGACAAATCGAGATGCAAGAATTGGACTGACGTCACCTTACCTGAAATGAAGGAAACATTCACTTGTATCCGATTGATGGGCATTGTCAAAAAAACCAACAATAGCAAGCTATTCATTCACTATTGCGGTGAATTACGATAACTAGGCGGAACATGATTGGCAGACCTGGAACCGGTCTGGAAAGTCGAAGACATGACCGACGGACCGATTCCAGGCGCTTTGAAAAGTTAATTTTGTAGGCTGACTTTCCGTAAACCAGTCTAGAACAGATATGGAAAGTGTTCATCATTAAAATCACAATGGGATCGACGCAAATAGCATCAGTGATAATTAGCAAGGCTTTGTGTCATCGAAGCATCGGAAATTGTTATATGAATTATTTACCGCTCATTCGATGCATGTAAATGTCTTCAATTAGAGTACTCCTGTAGTTATCTCTACAGAAACTACTAGCCTGTATTATTACTTATGTACAGAC
Source organism: Prostheceraeus crozeri (assembly GCA_907163375.1). NCBI lineage: Eukaryota > Metazoa > Platyhelminthes > Polycladida > Euryleptidae > Prostheceraeus > Prostheceraeus crozeri. The sequence continues at coordinate 71,421 of CAJQUW010003679.1, read as the reverse complement.
ACGCCTTCATGAACTCTAGACTGCCCATTGGGGAATTGATGGACCCCTGCCTCCCACTACTTATGAGAATGCATCGGAATAATTGCACATTATGCGAAAATAATGGTTGTAGACAACTTTTAACCATCCAATTCATAGCATCCTTCCTCATTAACCCTTATTTTGAGTGATATTGTAAATCAGTGTCTACTTATTTTTGGTTGCGAAACTGACGCTCAATAACTTTTACAAACTCAGGTAATTTGACTGCAAATACACTCTTCAGATAGCAAACATTTCTTCCGCAATGAACTATTTCAACAAACTGAATCATTAGCGCATCAGAGGAGCATTCAAATATTTCTGAAACGAAAGCATTATTACATTATTGAATTCCCAAGGGACATTAATCAGCTCATTTGCGAGCGCTGTTCTCAAAATGTCACATGAAACGGATAAGCCTACAGAGATTGTTCTTTCATGGTTCCAGGTGGTGCAATAATCTCTGAGAAAATGTGACCTGGCACAGAAAGAAACACTGCTGACAACCTGCGGCAATTTCATCACGGCCGAGGAGACAGGATGATCACAACTTGGCTCTCATTACTATCTTCTGTACTTTACTCTCTCGTTAATGAAAAAGTGCGTCACGAAATAATGCGTCATATATCAGAAATATTTCTGAGGCTGAAATAAAGGAATGATATTTCCCGATTGAATCGTTCAAAGTCGGTGAGCGTGGATAATGGAAATAAGGCTTTAATAAAGATCACATCAACTGAAAGTCAACTTCGGAACTGCCAATCAAATGTAAGCCAAAATGTAGACGTACATGGATGTCACGGTGTTCCGCGCACGAGTAAATTGACAAAGAGCTCATCAAAAAAACTTATGTAAATAATAATAAATGAACTCACACAATCAACCATAGAGTAAGTAAATAGTGTCGACTCAAAAAAATGTCAGCATTCAGTGAACATTTTTATATCATAAGATTCAGTTTTTTGCGGAGACTACGTTCCTGCGGTCTGAAAAGTATTTGATTAATTTTTAAGAAGGTTAATTTTTCTCAAATTATTCCTGTGTATTTATACTACCAACATGACGGCCCTTTATAAGTAGTATGAAACAAGTTGGATATCAAAAGAAATGAATAATTGCTAATAAGCATCGCAACTAAGCGGAAATTATGCTGATGATCAAGAAAATGTAATGAACGGCATTATAATGGAAATATTCATGAAAAAGTCGAGATCTTATTGTGCTTTCTTGGCTGTAATTTCATGTTTTTAATTCAATTATCATCGTCATGATTTTATGATTCACTAAATTTATGTTTCATTTCTTGAATGTGGACCCATTTGGTTATGATATTTTGCTATTTCAGTGGCAAGGCAGCTTGGGAAATGATGGCGCTTACGAAAATACGCTTACTTAAGAAATGAGCCCAGGGCCTGACATTATCTGACCGAGTCTGCTTTATCAAGAATTTGTGGACCCTTGTCCGGTCTGCTTGGCACATTGAATATTTCTACAACTTGTGATATCTAAGATGTACTTTAAATTTAACTTTATGTATTCATAAGACAATGTTATGAGTTCATGTAGTAACTATTTTCGCTCGTCGTGAAGACGAGGATGAACTAGGTGGAATAACGCTGGAGTAAAAGTTGCCACTAGAAGTCTTCATTTTTCTGCTAATGGATGGATGGAAACTCGAAGTGCAAACTGAGGAGAAAAAGACACGATGAAAGTCTAGTATTTGTCCGATTGCTTTGGAGACCTTGGGATTTATGGTCCAGATTCGAGAAATGTTGTGAAGCTTATTGGATGGAGAATCACTGAAAGCACCGCCGAAAACGTGCACCATTCTTTCTAAAACACCAAAGCATGCAACTCAACGGGGTATCCACTGCAAGCCGAATATCCTTCATTCTATCATCAAAAAGGTTTTCTGAGATTGACTATCTTTGATTTGAAATGTTCTATTTTTTAATGGCTTTAAGTTTTTCTTTGTCATGTTAATAATCTTTCTGAGCAATGGTTATATTGTAATTGGGAGTGCATTTTATGATAACACATCAACGTCATCCAGATGACCTTATCCGTAAAGTAGCAAGGCCTAGGGATTTGCCCTGTGGCACAACGCTTGAATCAAGCAAAGTGAAAGGAAAAAAGTGAGTCAGAAAGTGAAAAGAAACTTATCGACACTTGTGGGTATAACCGGCAAAGACCTAGAACCGTTAATTCCTCATTTTGTCACCGCTTCTGTATATTTTCATCAGAGTTGGAAGTGGGTCGTGGGTCATGGGTCAGGTGGGTCAAGTGGGTCACATAATCGCGTGGGTCAGGTGAGTCGTGGGTGATGTTTTTCCAAAAAGTTGGTGGGTCGGTGGGTCGTGGGTCACATATGCCGTGGGTCAGGTGGGTCGTGGGTCAGACTTCGTTGACCCACTTCCATCCAGTTTGAGCCATGATAGATTTGACAATCCCAAATACAGCAAACCTCATTTATTCGTATTCTAATCATTCATGAAAAATGATTGAGTCAGTCACTGAAAGGGGTGATGGATGCACACAGTAAAAATATGCAACACTATTGACTTTCACGTACCTCATACAGTTTCGAAAGGGGGCGGAATTCACACAAATGTCAACAAATTGTTCTAATAATTAATAATTCAATTAAAATGGCAATTACATGAACTATTATTCAACTTCCAATCACAAAAATTAACAATATCAATTTTTAAGACTATAGTTATATAGATACGATACGCAACGATAAAAGAAAAACATTAAACTTACAGTTCACTTCTTAATGCTGAATTCACTTAAATTCGATCGGACTCACTTATACCAAAATTATATCATAAATATCATAAATATCAGTGTCACTTAGGCCTATACCGTCAATCTTCAGTCGCGCTCGCTGATGTGCTGCCGCATACGCTACTGTGTTGTTGTTCGCTGGCAGGCAGTTGTTGTTGTTACTTCTGTAGTTATGTAACACCGCGAGAGCCCGGAGTTCTTCTAACTGCTACTGAAGATGTCGTATGTGTTGTTGTTGGTAGTTTTCTGTGTCAATTTCTCATCGCTTCTAATTTATACAAATTTTTGAGACTTGACGATAGATCCACTTTCTTTAGAAAATTAAGAGAGTTTCCTACAATCTCTGCTCGTTAGCTTTCGACCCGACCACACTTCGTTCTTATCACGGAATTTTTAATCTCTTTTTTTAACATGGACTGGTAATCAGTTTTCATGATATCATTTTTATCGTCGTTTTGTTACTTTCATCAACAATAACGTTATTCGCACATTGAATTTCTTTCTTCTGTCAGTTTATTAATAGATTTATTCGCATCTCATCTCTCTCTCTCTCTCTCTCTCTCTCTCTCTCTATCTATCTATCTATCTATCTCTCTCTCTCTCAGCGTTTGATTCTTTGCTGACCGTTAATTTTCTTTTGTTCACGAGATATTGAATATGGGTTAGATTGAAGCGAACGAACGTTAGATAATTAACATATGACACTATGCGCAACATGCAATTATCGGAATTGAATCTTAAAATGGGATTGGAATTGGAATTGAATTGAACTGTTTCGACTGGAATTGGAATTGGAGTTGGAATTGAAATTTCTGCTCTGGAATTGGAATTGGAATCAAAAAATTTCAGTGGAATTTTTATAACTCTGTCTTGATTTCAGAGATGCAACTACTGAAGAAGTCACGTATTCAGAGGTTTTATTCACCTTGAAATTTTCTTGCAATGCCAACTGACCTTCGTTTTGTTTGCTTCGTTTCATTTTGTCTGTCTTTCGTAGAAAATATCCTCTGGTAGAGATTAAAATGGCAAATCTCCGGTAAAGATTGATCACAGCCTAAATATTTTTGAAATATGTAATTGATCAAAATATCTTTCATAACATACATGCTTCACATCTAAATTATTTAGCCGTTCAATCTACTTTCGCATCATACATGTACCATGCATCTCATTACTCATTCGATACATGATAATCTGAAATACGATAATGCATACGACCGTCATTGATATAGACTCATCCCTTTCACACAGACTTATTACAGCAGAGCTCTGTGAGGAGATATTTTTTGACACTTCGTATCAATAAAAAGTTTCGTTTTGATGTTTAATTTGGAATCAATTAAAATAGGAATATTTACATGATGTCACTGGTGATTGTTATCACAACGTAGGCCTACTCGTACATGTAGCGCCACTCAAATAAATCAGTTCATCTATGTGTATTGCAATCTTGAATTATAATAATATCATAATAATATTCACGCGCTATGCATGCCTACTCCATTTGCTTTTAAGGATATCATTCTTACATCAAATATACAACTTTCTACTTAATAGTTAGCGGAAGTCAATGAAATTTGAATCGATTGCCATCAGAAGCAAAAAAATATTAGTTTGACGATTTTTCAGGGATAATTTTCACACATGTAGTATCTGACATAATAAATGCACGAACAAATGATTTAGGCCTACTGCAATCTTATTTTTTAACTTCATTTGATCAAGATATGTAACATTTGAAATTTAGTCTGTAGGGCCCTCAACTTAACTAATCATCTCTCTATGAGTTAAATAGGTAACACTAAAGAGGATAGTCAAGAATTATAGCATGAAACAGAATCGCTTGGATTTTTTTAGAACCTTAGGCATTTGTGGTGCATGAACTTTGATTATAAGATAATATAATTTTGATGAGGTTGCATGTCTATTTGTCATGTGACAAGAGATCTGATACACTTGAATCTTCATAACAAATCTTAACAATAATTTTGATACTACGAGGCCTCTATCTAGATAGACCTAGATAGAATCTTGAATGAAAATGAAACTAAAGATGATACCAGAAACGGAAATTGCACTCATATCATTCACCCTTGCAGCATGTGGGTTAGGTGGGTCAGGTGGGTTAGGTGGGTCAAAGATGTGGTGGGTCGGGTGGGTCGGGGGTCAGGGTACTCCGTGAGTCAGGTGTGTCGTGGGTCATGTTTTCGTGAAAAGTCGGTGGGTCAGATGAGTCATGGGTCAAGTTTCGTTGACCCACTTCCAACTCTGATTCTCATAAGAGTTCATCCACTGAACTATTCAAATGCATTTAAAACTACAGTTTCAATGTATGGATTTGGCAATGAATACTTGGTATCCAAATGTATCTGATTTTCTGTCCAACGTTCTACAGTACGTTTGTATCTCAGAGAACGAATTCGCCATGAAGTTTCAGTGGTAATCAACATTTGGAGTCTCCTTTTCTTTTATGAAAGCTGCTACTATCAATTGGATCCCCTTAAGTATTGAGGGACTATCAAAGTGACAATTATCAGACTTGCTTTCTTCTCAACTATTTACTTTTGTTAATCATCCTGGCGTCAAAGCAGCGATATATCTGCATCACAATACTTTAAACGTTTCACAATTATCGCAAATGGGAATTATCATTTAAACATCAAAGACGCGCCTCATGATGTAGTTTTCATCAACGAAGTCACACAATACAGTCCATGATAATAGATTCTTCCTCCTCAACCACTTCTCTCGATGTGATCGAATTTGCACATAATTGCAAAGCGATTTTGTCTTTTTCTCTGAGAATTGTGATGAACAATAACTTGCGGTTCATAACATCGTCTTTGTTATTCGTATATCGAGCGAAGATTTGCCATAAAACTGCTCTGAATGATGGAGATAAAAATGATGATTTTACCACATTTGATTGAAATTTAATCAGAGTGTTATATCCGTGACACTGATCAGAATTGATGTTGATCGGACAATAAGACAATTGGCATATTTCTTGATCATAACACCACGCATCTACAATCAGCAACCGGGCATCTGGTGGGCGGGAGAAGTTTCCCGTTGATGCATTCATTGTGAGTCTCTTCATGACTGTTCAACCTCTCAATGGGGCTGCTGATTGTCAGCCTTAGTGTCAATAATACCACTGTGCAGCTTGCTGAATGTGCACTTCTCTGCCAATTGAAATGAAGCAGATAAGGATGCTATCAGGAACATTAAGGAGTGCGTACCGAGGATCACACTGCAGAATATCTTTAAAATGTATATGCAAGTCAAAGTCATCGAATGTAACATAGAAAATTCATATATTGCGCCATACAGTAAGTATGTTAGGTAGAGTGGCAACTCCGCATTTGTTGTATCCCCAATGTGTATGCATGTACAGTTTCGATTTCATTAAATGAACTCGAGGGGGATGCAGGTTGTAGTGTCACCAAATGTGGGATATGCAAATTTTTGCAGTTTTGAAGAAATTACAACGGAATCGACTGATCATGATAGTAATGCAGAAGGAAATGATTGTATTTTACAGATTCTCAGTGTCATGACAGCCTTGGAGTGGTAATGTTTGTTAAATTAGCAACTCGATGGGCTGCTACTTTCATGCTCAACCTCAAGAGTCTTTTCTTAAGCGTGATCATATCACAGGCAACCTGCCACTGATAGAGTAAAATAACAGAATCAAAGACAATTATTTCATTTAACTTTGAAAGATGTAAATGGGTCCACATCACTATTCAGATTCAAGAAGTAAAACATGAATTTAGTGAATCAGAAAATCATGCCGATAAAAATTGAATTAAAAACTTGAAAGTTCAGCCAAGAATAATATCACAACTTTTCATGAAGACTTTCATTATAATACAATTCATGAAATTCCCTTGATAATCAGCTTAATTTCTGCTTAGTTTGGATAATTATTACAAAATATTCATTCCTTTTGATATCCAACTTGTTTCATACTCCTTTTAAAGTAGCTCATCTCGGTAGTGTTTAAATTTGCATAATTTTAGCTCTTCAAAACTCCTCAAATAATGTTTTGGACAGTAGGAACGTAATCTCCGCAAAAAATGAATCTTTTGATATAAAAACGTTTCACTGTATACAGATGCTTTGTTGAGTCGACACTCTACCTATATATCCCTACTCTATGTATCGCGGTATCGTCTACAATATTCATAACTAAGTGGCCTCGACACATTACTTTATTACAAAGCTGATCATGAAAAACGGAGTATCCAAATTATCCTCAAATTCAATCGATTGTCTTCCACTCCAATCGTGTCGCACAACAACTTGCCATATATCATTCGAGAGCTTGCATTCTCAGCTTTAGAATGAGCTGTGATAGACTTCTGTCCGCTAAGCAGTGCTCAAAAGATGAAGATTGCTCAATTCACAAAATCGCAATTTTTCAGCATGTGAACATGATGATAAATCAGGCACGGGGAGAACGAGCATTTTCTGAGCTCTCTTTTGATATGTTGGTCATCAAAATCGGCGAACCACGAAAGCAATTGGTGATATCGTGAACGTCAGAGCTCAAAGCTTGTTTCAAAATTGGTCAAGGTGCCATCATGAACCACGTTGATGAGATCGTTGGATTAGTCTAATTCACATTCACATCTATCCGCAGTATAGTTTGAGTGAGGATGCTTAAATAATTGAATATGCTTGAAGAAAATATGAATAATGTTGAACTGTGCTTGATTTTAACTTTTCTTTACTCAGCGATGACTTTTAATATATGAACAATTACCTCTTCAATTTACTGCCCTGTTGACTTGCCGAGGTTCAATCACAGATCAATTATACGATGTCAAAGCGAATACAAAGAAGGAAAAAGTAAAGATTGCTGAGTCCTCTCATGTGTCTGCACATGGAAACAAGGCACAATTGTCATGCATTGCCTCTTTGCATTGCGAGACTGCGCGGGCGCTAATCTGACCGGAGATTAACGCTAAATGTCCATGATTCCTTGATGCTCGCAAGAATGCTGGAGATCTTCATGCCTTCTAAGCTTTTTGTCCTCCGCCTGAGAAGCTAGCTTCCACTTTGAGGCTTGTTATCTTGAGGTTGCTTGCGGCCGGGATGTTGACACACGAGAAGTCCCAGACAAACTGTCTTCCTCACCTCCAGGGCTCCACTCTCATGAATATCGTGTTTAGTTTTATATAAGGCATGAAATGTGAGCAGTCTCAAGACAGCAAGATAGACTCATTTGCTGAGACTTTGCTCGGTGGTTTCAGGTGCCATAAAGCGAAGATTCTCAGAAGCTGATGGCCTTCATAGAATAATCCGGCAAACTTCCGAAGATACATCGCTATCTGTGTAACTTCTTCTTCAGAATGTTAGCAATGTGATTATACTTCCTCTAAATTTCTGGCATTAGAAGGGAAGACCTCATAGCCATGTCGTGGAAATGCCACAACTCCGTCAGCACGCAAAAGAGCACAAGCTCCGTGTACCAAGGATTGTTATGCACTAGAAGGTGCGAAGTAGTACCCAAAGCAGCGCCAATCCACTTAGTACAAGCCTAACAGAAGCCCTGCAGTAGCATTTGGAGCCCTTGATACGTTCAAATGAATGCATTCATACGGGGACGGTCTGTTAAGCCGAAAAGGGACATAACTACTCTCATGGTAGGGTCGTTATGAAACTTGTCAACTCGATTCGTCTGCACCTTTGTCATGCTGACTTCCAACGTGCCGACAGTTATAAGCACTAGCTCAAAGCGCCGAATTCGTTAATACGCAAGCAGAGGACACAAGTTCCGTCAGCCCGGTAAAGAACTGCCGATTTGAAAACTAAAGACAAAGCCCCAAAATAGCGACAGGTTACTGAGGACAATCCTCATGACATTATTTTCATTCTTTTAATTGATCAAATGAGAACTGTTTTCATAAAACTCACTGCACCGGTTTCAGGAGGACAGGTTGCAGTAGATAAAATCTTCATACTTCTAGCGAACACTTCCGGCATCTGATAGTCGCAATTAATCTTCAGATATTATCCACGGTTTTGTTGATAATAAAGTCAATGGCTCCATGGAAGCCACTTCAGCTGTATCCTATTGCAGGACAAAGATTGAACCATTGAACTTTATTGAAATTTATATTATTCACTAGCATATGATTAACTTTCAATGCAGAATTATTTTCACTTAAAATTCATAGTAGTCGGCATCCAGCACGAGTTTCTGCAGCTCCTCCTCCTCCTCCTCCTCCTCCTCCTCCTCCTCCTCCTCCTCCTCCTCCTCCTCCTCCTCCTCCTCCTCCTCCTCCTCCTCCTCCTCCTCCTCCTCCTCCTCCTCCTCCTCCTCCTCCTCCTCCTCCTCCTCCTCCTCCTCCTCCTCCTCCTCCTCCTCCTCCTCCTCCTCCTCCTCCTCCTCCTCCTCCTCCTCCTCCTCCTCCTCCTCCTCCTCCTCCTCCTCCTCCTCCATGTAAACGTTGACCATAGATCTTTGCAATATACAACGGACTGAAAGAGATTACGATCTCTGATCGTTAAGTTGCAAATCAGTTTTTGATTTCCGGTTTCTGGTGACAAAAGTTCGTCAACATGATTGCATCTCCACATGAAGGCGACCTGTGGGAGACTATTTAATTGTTGTGTCTGACGTTTTGAGTAACGACAACAAAAGTCAATTAAAAAAGTCATCTAAAGCCAATTATCGCGAAGCCAAGTCTAAAATGACAAAGGTTTGGTATAATTTAGGTGTAACCAGAACACTCGTGCGCAACACCGAGACAAAAATATTTAATACAACTGAGCAAAGGCAATGTTGGGAGACTGGTTTTTTCCCATGTCAAAATAACAATTGCTTTTGTTCATGTTCCAATAATAAAATCACTTTTAATAATATTCATAACAATATATCCTACCCTATTGTTCATAGAACTACATGCGATACCATAGGAATCATTTATCTTATTCAATGCAAATTATGTCTAAGACAATACATCGGTGAAAGTTCACGCTCTGTTGTAGATAGAATAAAGGAATACCTATGCGCTATACGTAGCAAAGACGTAAGCAGATCTATTGTAGCAAAGCACTTTAATTCCATTGATTGCAAATTAGAACATTTTTCTTTCCATGTGATCGAACATTGCATTAATAGACCTAAACGACTTGAAAGGGAATCATACTGGATAAGAAAATTAAAATGCTATCAACCACATGGCATGAACAATTCTACAATAGCTGACTCCAATACAACCAAATTGATCATTCCGTTCAGTAATTGTGCTGAACGAATCGGAAATATGGTTCGCAATAAAAGTTCAAATCTTACTAAGACAAGGGTCATCTATACCAAACATAGAAATCTAAAATCACTACTAAACTAGAATTGGCTTCTGATTCCCTGATAAATTGTCTAGAAACCAGTACATTCCACTTAACATCAATCAGGCAATTTTCCAATGCATAGATTCTGCAAGTGACAACGAATATAATTCAAAACGAATGGTCTGGTCTCTTATCATTTGAGTATATAAGCTTTTTCTCACCTACAGTTGTTTGCTGTCAAGTTACAGAATTTTGTATTTGGAGCTGACGAAAAATACATTGAAACACGTGTCCTCCAGCTACGAGTTTTTTTCATAATTTACTTCGGGTACACATTCACATCACTTGTGCGAGTGGCACAGCAAGGGGAGCCGCCCTCTCCTTGCTCTCTCTCCTCCTCTCCTCCTCCTCCTCCTCCATGTAAACGTTGACCATAGATCTTTGCAATATACAACGGACTGAAAGAGATTACGATCTCTGATCGTTAAGTTGCAAATCAGTTTTTGATTTCCGGTTTCTGGTGACAAAAGTTCGTCAACATGATTGCATCTCCACATGAAGGCGACCTGTGGGAGACTATTTAATTGTTGTGTCTGACGTTTTGAGTAACGACAACAAAAGTGCTAAAATTAACAGAAATTGTTTTCAAAGTTTCAATGAATGAAAATATTTCGCAAACTCCTGTGTTTAACTTCGTTTGCAATTTTATTTCCAAGTTCAAGAGCAGTTTAGCTGAAGATATCATTAAATTTCACAATTTCTATTGAAAGCCGCATTTTTCTTTTCTTGAAACAACAAAGTTCGTTTCCTGTATGTTTATCAACACTTTATAATGACTGCATTTGCAAGAAGTTCATCTTTTATTTGACAGATTTTACTTCCATTGAGGCAGCAATCTCATAAAAGTTATCAAACGATAAAATTGCGGGATTCTAAAATTCTTTGTGCAAAGGTAGTTGCTGATAAGCATAATTCAGCTAATTGCTCGCAGGACAATAAATATCATGTAGACATTCACTGCCACATGGCTGTTAAAATTTCTTTTCGCAGTGTGATAAAACATATGAAGTGTATGTGTTGCTTGAAAGCGTAAATTTCAAGAAAATTGATCAAGTAATGCAGATGATATTGACAAGGATAAGGCATTGAGCTATCATGAAACAATTTTGTGATATTTTGGTCAACAGCGCTTCATCACAACGCTAAGTTAGAATTCACTTTAGGAACTCAATACTGGAGCCATAGAAATTGATAACAATTAAACCTCTAGAGTGGAAGTAAGGCTCCAGGCAGTTCACAATAGTGGCACATAAATCGCCATAGATACATTGTTAACAGCTAAATGGTTGGGTTAATTAAGTCACGTGCAATTCTAAGCTTTTCATTGGTGTTTCATGACCCAACTTAGTTCCCCCGGATATGCCGCGACCTTGAGTCAATTTTTCATTTCGGGGGCAATTCTGGGCGCTATGACAAATGACAAGTGATTTCAATCCTTCGACATAATCAGTTGACAAGTTTATATTGATCAGTAAATTTTGACCAGTAACTCGTGGTATGACAAGTGATTGAATTCTTCGACTTGATCAGTAATAAGCTTTTACTTGTCAAAATCACGCAAATATGACGGAAGAAATTTTTACCTATCATGCTTGCATTATCAGTATCAGTGGAAGTAGAAGACATTCAATTAAAAAGTGAATGATGTATTTTTCAATGATATTTACAATATTGTGAAATGCAAAGTCAAGGATTTGTCTTTCTTACATAGTTTTTAGAAAGTTGAGTTTGGAATATATACTAGTTTATGTAAGAATTTTCGGCCCTTCGAGAAATTAATAATAATAATAATAAACGTTATAATAACGTTATTATAATAATATAATAAATGCAACCTAGTCAAGAGCAATTTAATTTGTACATGCAATTGAATCAAGTACTGAGCAACGTACCGAAAATGACGCAGAGATCTGAGATAAGATAATCCAATTGATCCAATACGATTGACAAAGAAAATCAATAACCTTAGAAGTGATGTCAATCGACTGACGGCAGCAAAAACTTCAAATGGAAGACTTCCATTCTACCTATACAATAGATGTCACCTTGAATCTCGAAGCTTTAGCACTGCAATAGAAGACGCCGAGCAACGCCTAATTGCCATTAGTCATCGGTTGCAGCGATATGAAGCCAGGTACGAACAATACCGAATCAATAAATTGTTCCAGAGTGACCCGAGAAAGGTGTTTGGTTTATGGAAGAATAGAAGTGTCGATACCACAGAATTAGACAGGTCGTCTCTTCTTCAGTTTGACTAGAAGGGAAGCATTGGAACATGTAACGTTAATGAAATGGAACAATCTGCTGACTGAATACCATAGCAATCGAACAATGAGCAGCCAGTTCAACATTAAACACGCCAAATTGTGCAAAGTTTCAGTGACTGTTATCAACCGTTTCACACAGCAAAGAGACAGACGATATCAAGTTCTACAGAGAAGTTTGTGAACGTTTTTCATGCCCCTGCTAACTTTTTTAAAAATGATCGGAGGACCCAACATTATCGAGAAAACTTTCGCGCAATGATCTGAATTCTTCGAATCTGAAGGAGTCGTGGCGATCGGAGCATTTTGAAGGAATTCAGAGCAATCCGCAAGCAACGCACGACTATTTTTCCTATCTCTGTAAGGTATTAAAAATTTCTTTTTGCCCACTTATTAAGTTCCTGCATGTGCCATCTGTTTGAATCAGTTTGCACTTCTAGCAAAGTGATACAATTAAACAATCTAATTCTGTGGTCGATACACACCGTCCTGATTTCATTGACACAAAGCAATTCTGGCAAGATCTGTGGAGTGAATCAGTCGACTACAATACGAATGCCACGTGGCTAAATGATGTCGTCCAAACTAACAATTCAATTACTAAAGAAGATATAAAGAAGAGAATATCAAAGATGGCAAATTTGCGAGCCCCTGGACCTGACAGATTACAAGTGTTCTGGTTGAAGCATCTGACGTCATTACATGAAAGGCTGTCAAAAGAATTCAACGTCATCATAGGGCAACCACAAACTATGCCCGAGTGGTTAGTAAAAGGACGTGCAGTGCTAATTGTTAAGGATATAGACAAGCAACCGACGCCTGATAATTTCAGACCAATAACGTGCTTGCCAACAACATGGAATCTCTTCTCCGGTACAATAGCAAATAAGATCCTGACCCATGTCATCCAAAATAATATACTCTGTAATGAACAAAAAGGAATTCGACCTGAAAGAAGGGGTGCAAAAGAGCAATTGGCTATTGACCGAAGCGTGACAAGAGACAACAAACGAAGGCATACAAACCTAGCAATGGCATGGATCATAGAAATTGACAACGATAAAACCTCTAGAATGGAAATTAAGCTTCATGCAATGCACAATAACGGCACATAAATCGCACGCATTTTCACTTAGATGCACCTGCCAACGTCTGTATCATTGGGTTAGAATCAGTCACATGAGTAAATCGAAGCTTTTAATTGGTTCTTCATGCCCCAACTTAGTTCCCCCGGATGTGTCGCGACCTTGAGTCAATTTCCATTCTAGAGAACTTCAGATAAACAGTTTATTTCTATGGCATGGATAGACTACCAAAAAGCGTATGATTCTGTACCGCATTCATGGATTATGAAATGTCTAGAAATGTACAAAATCAACACCACACTGAGAAACATGATTCAAGCATCGATGAAACCTTGGACAACTACACTTACGTTCGATAAACAGGATATCAGTGAAGTTAGGATAAGAAGAGGGATATTTCAAGGTGACGCTTTATCACCGCTACTCTTCTGCCTAGCACTAAACCCACTAAGTGAAGTTCTCAAGAAAGTCTGTAACGAATATACTCTCGTAAAAAGCAGTACCTGCTTTACATGGATGATTTGAAATTGTATAGCAAGAAAGAAGCAGAAATCAACAGTCTCATCCATACAACAAAGACATTCAGCAATGACATTAAAATGAATTTTGGGTTTCAAAAATGTGCAAGGCTGATTATCAATAGAGGTAAAGTCAAAGATACCCAAGGCTTGCAAATTGAAGAAGGAATTATACACGATACTAGCAAAGATGGCTATAAGTACCTCGGCATACCACAGCACAGAAGCAATATGGAACACGAAGGCAAAGAAAAAGCCAAGAAAGAATACAAAAAGCGACTAAGACAAATCCTGAAATCGAGATTGAATGCAAAGTATAAGATAGACGCAATAAATATCTACGCAATCCCTGTGATAAGTTACACAGGAGGAATTTTGAAGTGGACTGTCCAAGAAATGGAAAAGCTAAATCGCAAAACTAGAAAGATGATAAATATGTACAAAGGCTTACATCCAAGATCTGATGTCGACCGCCTATATCTACCCCGAAGATTGGGTGGTAGAGGACTTAAGAACATCCGCGACGTGCTTGAGGGTGAAGACAGGAGCTTCAACCAATACATCTGGAATAACACTAATGATCCACTGCTGGCGGTGGTGAAAGCAGATGACGTGTATAGACGAAAACCTGAAAGATTCCAGGAATGGAAAACAAAGAAAATTGAGATTCGACAAAGGACTTGGCATGAGAAACCTCTACATGGACAGTATCCGAGGCAGACCAAAACTGTGACGACGAAAGATACTCAGTACAGATGGCTCAAAGAGGTGAAGCTAAAAATTGAAACAGAAGCACTGCTAACAGCCGCACAAGATCAGGCCCTAAACACAAAAACACACAAACATACATCACGAAAACAAGTACTGATCCTAAATGCAGACTATGCAAAGCAGGAGATGAAACGGTCTCTCATATCCTAACCGGTTGCTCGAAACTAGCAGGAACGGAGTATCTTCGCAGACACAATGACGTTGCTAGATCGATTCACAGAGCAATTTGCAAGGAGAAAGGAATCAGAGTTGAGGAACAATATTGGAAACATGAGCCTGAAACAGTGATAGAGACAAACAACACTAAGATCCTGTGGGACTTCGAGATACGCACGGATCATCACATTCAAGCAAGAAGACCGGACATCATAGTGGTAGATAAGACCCAGAAGAAGAAGCTCATTATAGACATCGCAGTTCCTGATGACCGAAATATACAAGAGAAGGAGCCGATAATCGTCGGCTCATTAGGTTCCCATACACCAAGGTTGAAGGCATATCTAGACATGATCCCCGGTAACCACCACATACCAGACTTGTTAAAATCAGCACTCCTTGGTAGTGCCCATATATTAAGTCCACCCTTGATCTCCCTGAGGCTTGGTAAGTCTCCGAGAACATGGGTTCATACCGATCTGAATGTATGAGATCGTGACCAAAAAAAAATAAAAAAAATAAACGTTTATTTTCAAAAATTAATGTCTCAGTACTGAAAATCGTGAGACATATAGTACAACGGAAAGAAATACACTTGTAGAATAAAGTCATGACAAAGTAATAAGTAATGCTGAATGAAAGTCACTATACACAAAATCCATGATTGAGAAGCTTTGACATGCGTATAATGAAACTGCCGCCGCGAAGAGTAGTTGTGATCGTAGGGAGTCGAAATTGTTTGGAATTGACCATGACTGATAATGCAAGATGATGGAGAGGATGTGTTGAATCTGAAATAATTCGTTGAAAGAGCTTGAAACTAATTACTTTGCGGCGATAATCCAGCGGTAAGAACCGAGAGCAATCACATTTGAACTTCCCGCATATGATGAAATGAGCGCGTCTCTGAATTCTCTCAACATTTTCCTGCAATGTCCTGGACAGTTCAACAAACAGAGGGGCCCCGTATTCCAAGAGTACTTCGAATGCAATTTTGACAGTGGCGTCGTCTCCGTGCCTGCGAGGCCTTCGCCGCATACCCAAAAATAATTATTTACGTTCATAAAACAAAGGTTCAAATAGTTTTAATTTTTTTGTTTTTGAGAGCATCTTTATGTTTACACCTTTACACATACTTTACAGTTTCAAGTCACTACTCTCAAATACGTTCCGAGCGCCAGCGCTCAGCTGTTAACTGCAGGGATCTTCAAGCAATCACACAATGCGCTGGGGATGTGTTCACAAGCAAATCACAGAGATTTGTGTGTTTGTGTGATATCTGGAGCGTGTGCGCTTGGCTCGATAATTAGAGTCGTCCTCTCCCGATAGAAACACAGATGCAAATATACTGCAACAGTGTAAGAAAAGATCTATTTATAAATTCATAGATTCAGATAGAGAGAGACGCAAATTTTCCCTATTCGTGGCTTCGCCAAATTTTGGAGAAGATGATGACGCGTTGAATCGTCGTGTCTGCGTTCACCAATGGCTGAATGAGAAGCCGCTGAAAGATAGAGCGATGAAGTTTCCATAATTTGATGTACGATTCAGTCAGAGACAATGATTCAAGGCAATGTTTAAGGATAATGTTTATGGCGGCGATTTCAATAGCGGTTATTCTCTACACCGGCCAGTCGTTCGAGGGATTATGCAGAAAACTCCAATCATCTTACACGAAATTCATGGCATTGAAATAAAAACTAAACCACTCTCAAGGGATAGAATATGAGGAGGAGCGCAAAAAGCATTTTAGAAGCACTAAATTTGAAACATGCAAATGATTGACAGGGTATAATAAATACATCAGAGTCTTGCGTTGGTGAGAGCTTCCTCGAGAGTGAATGTTCTCTATAGTAATCTCACCAAGGCGATAGAGCGTCATGTGAGAAATTGACATCACATTTTCTTTGTCATTTGACGTTTAAAATCTTGGGAAAACAAGAGTCGTGTTGGCGAACAATCAGCTTAGGATTGCATGCTTATAAGGCTGTTCAGAAAAAGAGGCCGTCATATAGGACTCATAGTGAATCACAATTCACATGCAGAATAGTCAACATTGGGTAGTCTATGGACTTCAGTGTACCTTTCATTCAAATATCAGTATCTTTTTCTAACATCATTTCATTTCATTCTGTAGTCATGGATGCCAGCATGACTTGAATGTTCATGTACTTGTACAAGTGCTTGAAAATTCACTGAAATTAAGATAGTGTCAAATTAATTATTTTATACAGTTCATGCTGTCTACTGCAAAAATATAGGAATCCACTATAGAGCGAAGGCCTATGGTTTTGGAACACGCGACGCCACTGAATTTTGATAAATCAATGTTAGCTGATGAGCATAGCTGAATTTATTGGAAGGCGCAATTCACTACAGCAAAAGCTGCTAAATGATCACGGTGTTACGTTTCGCGGTGGAATCTCAATTTTTGTTCTTTTACAAGCTCGTTTTCTCTTATAATCCTCTAAATTGGGCCAATTATTTTGAAATGATCAACAACATTATTGTTCCCATTGTAAAAATCGTACATTTTGGATGATGTTGTTTGAATGCAAGATAGTGCGCCATCACTGTTAAGAAAATTAATAACGGTACTTGGATTGTTAGAATGAGCGAGTAAAGTGCACTGACATCGAGTTGCAAGGCCTTATTCCTTGCGATTTTTTCCAGGTATTCTTACCAATGTCATCTCATGGCTATTCATAAACGTTGTGTCCGGCAAATATTGGTCATCTATTCCCACTGTCAAGTCCCGCCAATTCTGTATGCCTACTATTCAATGTTATTCAATGTTATTCAATGCATTCACTCGTGTTTCTTTAGTATGACGTTTGGCCTCGTCAAATTTGCCAAACAGGAGACTTCCATTTTTTTCTATTCCCAGCAGTTTCGAACTTTCTGTAGCAGTCATCTCTTGGCATTGTTCCTATTTGCTGGGACTATAGTCTGACTTGTCTACAAGATAGTCTACGATTAAACTGCTTATCATAATCATGAAGATCGGATGCTACAGATTTCTATGATTGCGGACAGCGAATTCAGACAAATTCATTGTTGGTTTTAGAAACACCGATGCTCTTCAGTTAAGACTTTTCAAACTAAAAAACTTAATATCTCATTTATTCTTTGTCATCATAATAATTATTACAGTGTACAATGATTCGTAAAATATAGATACTATATCAGCATAAAATTGAAATGAAAATCTATGACGGAAGAATATCCTGTGCAGTTTTCCCATAGTTTGTTTCACTATGCTATGCACCACTTTTCGACCAATCACAGCTCCGCATTATCCACTGGTCTTTAGCAGGATTGACTTATCATATCTTGACAAGTGGTTGCTGATCAAGCCGAAGGATTGAAATCATGATCACTTGTCACAATCAATTTGTCATAAGTCACTTGTCACTTGTTACTGATCATAAATCGAACAATTGCCCCCAGGTCAACTGCAGATAAACAATCTATTTCTATGAACCATAGAAATCTACAACAATAAAACCTCTAGAACGGATGTTAAGCTTCATGCAATACACAATAGTGGCACATAAATCACACGCATTTTCACTCAGATACACTTGTCAACGGCTGCATCATTGGCTCAGAATCAGTCACATGTGTAAATCTAAGCTTTTCATTGGTCATTCATGCCCCAACTTAGTTCCCCCGGATGTGCCACAACCTTGAGTCAATTTCCATTCTAGTCAACTTCAGTTGAAAAATCTATTTTTATGCTATGAATGGAGCAATTTGCAAGCTAGTATTGGTGAGTCCATAGAAATCCGATTGGCTAAGCTATTTTAAGCCTATTTTAAGCCATAGAAATCGAATAATAGAAGTCGTATTTACCTACTACAGTCATTGTCTATTGTAGAAAGCTCTACTGCAAAACTCAGTCCAATTTACACAACTTTCTTTGATGAGGGAACACGCATTAATGACGCTGAATTAACGTTCTATCGTCAACTCTGTTCAGATTGAGTGACAGCATTGATGAGATAGAAGAATATTTTCACTATGGAGTTAATTTTTTTTGGTTGATTAGCGCATTAATTAAGTGGTCAATAGCTAATAAGCGATCAGAAGAAAGGTATCAAATCTAACGATGAAACAAATAGCTGTGAGAGGAAAGGCTACGAACTCAGAGCAACAAGAAGCTTGACGTCCATTGACTCATTCTTTATCTTCAATAGCGAGTTTGAGAGTAAATGTGCTTCTGACTTAAGAAAATTACTCATCGAATCTGCAAGATCATCAGTATTGATCGCATTGATTTATGGTGATTGATTACACGGAAAAAGTACTGTTAAACGTCTCTGAATACGATTTTCAACGCTTTTGCAAGATCGACTAGCGAAGGTGGTGGACAGCGAAGATCTACCTCAACTTTAAATTTAGATGAAATTGACGACCAAAAACTGATAGGTGAGTTTGAAATTACTTTTCTCAGAAAGGGTAGGAAGCTTTGCTGTTCACTGGTTTGCTATGATACTATTTTCTAAAACTAATTTCAAAATATCGCAATATTTTCTTGTCAGTTGCAGAGACACAAGGTTGTGAATGGAATTAGATTTTAATAAGGGATGAATATTTAAAAAGTGAATCCTGATAAATGTTTGCACAATGGTAGTCAATTTACGACTATCGACGTACTTTAGGAGGCACGGCAACGTGCGTGCACTGATTGATGTCTTCGGAGGCGCGCACATTGCATCAGTTGGTTCGATCGTCCGATGAAGGGCCAATTCATGTACAAGCAGCGTAGAGTGAAGTGATGGAGCAGTGTGATACGGTGTGGCGGGGATCAGAATCATTCTACATGCAAATACAGATACTTCACATTCGTACTTAGGGCTTCAGGTCTTGGTGATTTCTAGAATCTTATGAGGCCTTCGTATCGAAAACCCCGTGTGGTATGCATAACTTAAACAGAGTGATACGAACCTTGTGGGATGCAAGCTGATTCACGATCATGTACAGCTGTACGGAAAAAGGTGTAGGAATTTTTGAACCCGCAATACATCACAATAAAATAATGCTTTCAAGCAACGGAAAAGAAGTAGTATCTTAATGCAGAGTTAAGCATTCCGTTGCGGAGTGTCAATTTGCACGCTGTTGGTGATTAACTATTGTTTTCCACTGAATACAGCAGTTTTATCAGGTTATTTTTACTCAACTAAACAATTTTTTCAAATATTTGATGCCCACAGCAAGTCCCTTTTTCCTTTTCAAGGTTACTTAATTTCTAATTTTCATTTTCTCGTTTTCTACATGTATCAATCCAAAAGTCTCTCTGCTCTCGAAGTTTCTTCGTAAACAACATTCTGATTAAAAAAGGTTCTTGCAAAGGTTTTAATGTCAATATCTGTTCCTGATATTGCAGTAGAGGGTCCTTGAATCTTTTGAAGGGCTTTGTTATAAAAGAATGAGTTGTCCGGGTTCTTTATTGGAGAAGCTGTTCTAAGACTTCTAACTAGGGGATGTAAGAATGATGACTATCCGGGAAACACAAGCTGTGGTGGGCGACGCTGCCCTTGGTGACCATCGCGGTATCTGGTAGATGCGTTGTACGACGCACGCAGGAGTGTCTAACATCTTAAATCAGAGTAGATTTCAGTTTATGGCCCTCCATGTCGCCCCTATACGTAAGAGACACTAAGAAAGCAGAAATCGCACTCGACAGAGAAACAGTTTAGTTGGTTATGTGATTTGTAGGTGGTTGATCATACAGGCCTGCGTTTGCAATTTTTTTGTAAAACTTTGATAATATTCCGCCTCAAAATATTTTACCAAGCATTTCAGAAACAGATGTTTTAGACATGATTCAATTGCATCTCAAAAATACATTGGATGTTATGCATATTTCCAATGATTTTGCAAGTAGTAAGATATAAATGTTATCCGCGAAACTAAAAGTCAGAAGATAATCAGTTTGTTCGATAACAATCTCCAACTTTTGCGCATGAAAGATAAATACAAGAATATAGAACACATCACCGCCGTTT
The DNA here is from genome assembly GCA_907163375.1 of Prostheceraeus crozeri. Lineage (NCBI taxonomy): Eukaryota > Metazoa > Platyhelminthes > Polycladida > Euryleptidae > Prostheceraeus > Prostheceraeus crozeri. The sequence goes on along the minus strand of CAJQUW010003679.1, from coordinate 50,440 downwards.
TATGCGGAGATTACGTTCCTGCGGTCCAAAAAATTATTTAAACAGTTTTGAAAAGTTAATTTTTTGCCAATTTATATACTACCGACATGGCACCCCTTTATAAGTAGTATGAAACAAGTTGCATATCAAAAGACATGAATATATGCTAACAAGCATCGTAATTAAGCGGAAATTATGCTGATGATCAAGGAGATCTAATGAAGGTTATTATAATGGAAGTCTTCATGAAAAAGTCGATGTCTTATCGTCCTTTCTTGGTTGTAACTTCATGTTCTTAATTTAATTTTCACCGGCATGATTTTATGATTCAATAAATTCATGTTTCATTTCTTGAATCTGAATAGTGATGTAGAGCCCTTTGCATTTTTTTAAGTAAATTGAAATCATTGTCTCTGATTATGTTATTTTGCTGTGCGAGTGGCAGGTTGCTTGAGATATGATCACGTTTAAGAAGATTCTCTTGAGGTTGAGCATGAAAGCAACAGCAGGTCATCGAATTGCGTATTTAACAAACATTACCTCTCCAAGGCTGTCATGACACGAACGATCTGTAATATAATATCATTTCCTTCTTTCAATTCCGTGGTAATTTCAATGTATTCACCTCGAGTTCATTAATAAAATCGAAGCTGTATACACATTGGGGATTTAATAAATGCGGAGTTACCACTCTACCTAATATACATGTACTTGCTCTATGACGCGACGGATTTTATAGTGAACGGTTCTTATGAGACACCGTTTAAAACCCTTTTCAATCGGCTTCAAAAAATCGGTTCTTGTCATGAGGCCGGTGCCGGAATGGCGTGACGATCCCATCCCGATAGTGGCTCGACCTAAGTATGTCGGCCGGGCAGCGACGTGGCACAGCCCATTTTGATAATCCCAAGCTGCACCCTAGCGTTTGAGCTTGTATTCAATGAAAAGCGCTAGCAGGTGCCCATCAGAGGACAAAAATCCGCGTTAAACGGCTCCTATACAGAAGCAGCGAAGTGTGCTCATGTAGTCATCGTTTGTATCTTTCCAACAAACACCAGCTGAGTGGGATTTTGCATTCTGATGCACAGCTAGTTTGAAGCTGTAGAATTAACTTTTCCCACTTTGAGCTTCTTATCATAGAGTAGATATATTAGGTAGAGTAGCAACTCCGCATTCATTAAATCCCCAATGTGTATACACTTTCGATTTTATTAAATGAACTCAAGGGAGATACAGGTGGTATTTTAACCAAATGTGAGATATGCAAATTTTTGCAGTTCTGCAGAAATTACAACGGAATTGAGTGATCATGATTGTAATGCAGAAGTAATGACGGTATTTCACTGATTCTCATGACTGCCTTGGAGATTTAATGTTTGCTGAGAGAGAGAGAGAGAGAGAGAGAGAGAAAGAGAGATATGTTTATTGATAAGCAAAATGAAAATCAGAAAAACACAAGTCAATTCAACATTTCAGTATTTCACAAATTATGTAGTCTGCAAAACTGTTAATCACAAAAAGTAGATGACTGCAGGATGCTAATTGCCGGAAAAAATGAATTGCGCCGGATTGAAGTTCAACAGAACGGGACTGAAAGTCGACCACTTGACAGTTTATGCGGAATTAAGAGTCTTATGGTAGTTTCGGCATTCCGGATCCGTTCAAAAAGCCTCAAATTTGCCGATTTCCTCCTCGTATCAAGATCAATCGCGACATCGCAATCTTTGATTTTAAGCAACGGTTCTGAATAGCTTGAAGTCTATTTGAATCACTTTTTGATAAGCCTATAAAGGCAGGGCATGCATATTCTATTAATGAACGAATTAAAACGTTGAAAATAAGAATAAATTGGTCAGGAGTATAGTGAGGGCTCTGATTCGGCGCAAAATGTATAATCGCTGCGCACACTTGCTTTCAATGTGGACTATAGTAAGTTTCCAACTCAAAGTATCACTGAGAAATACACTCAAGAAACGCACGCTCTCCTGAAAGTCAACGTCAGAAATGAAAGTCTGTATATCAAAGTGTCTCTAAAATTCCTACGATAATGAATAAATCCCGTTGTTTTTGAAGAATTCAATGTCAACTCGGAAAGTTCAGTCCACTTTGGAGATGTTTCTCATCTCAGCTATCACATTTGAAATGTCACAGTGAGCAAAAGATGCAGACATCATCAACATATTTCATCAAGCAAGCAGATTGACTGAGCGGCTTCAAGGAAGACATGTAATGTAGATTCCAAAAGTAAGGCTCGAGTAGAGAACCTTGTGGAACGCCACTGGTAATTAGTCTCAAGTCACTTTTCATATTATTCAATCGGATTCTCTGATGTCGATTGTACAGATAATCGGCCATTAATGCAAGAAACCCATTTGGGAAACGGAATTGCTAAATAAGCAATTCGATGGGTTCCTATTATCATGCTCAACATATCACAGGGAACATGCCACTGGCAGAGCAAAATCACATAATCAAAGACAATGATTTCATTTAACTTTGAAAGATGTAAATGGGTCCACATCACAATTCAGATTCTAGAAATGAAACATGAATTTAGTGAATCATAAATGCCGGTGAAAATTGAACTAAAAAGTTGAAATTTCAGCCAAGAAAGCACGAATAATATCACGGCTTTTTCATGAAGACTTTCATTATAATACGGATCATGAAATTCACATAATAATCAGCTTGATTTCCGCTTAGTTGCGATGCTTATTAGCAGATGTTCATTCCTTTTTGATATCCAACTTGTTTCATACTACTTATATAGGGGCGTCATCTCGGTAGTATATAAATTGGCAAAATTTTTGACTTTTTAGAAATTGCTCAAATAATTTTTTGGACCACAAAGGAACGTAATCTCCGCAAAAAACTGAATCTTTTGATATAAAAATTTTCACTGTATACAGATACTTTGTTGAGTCGACATTACCTACAGTATATATCCCTACTCTATGCTTCTTATTATCCAAACCAGATGCATTATGTAATGTGGTTCTTCGTCAAAATCATGAATTTTATGACGCGCTAGCTTTGGTGGCAGTCGAGTCACGTTATCTTTTTAATGCCTTGGCTGAATTTCCTACTTGATAGCCATTGCTCGTGGTTGTGTCATGGAACAGAACTCACTAAGATATCCGCTCGACCTCACGAAAGCTTCAACTCGACAACAGATGTCCACTTACAGAAGCCTGCAGTCATTATTTGAACGATTCTCTCTGTCAATCTTCATCACAGTGTGCTCTCTCTCTTCCTTGATGTGCTCGTAAATTCTACCTCTGCTAAAGGAAGTCAAGATCTACATTTTTGCTTATTGTCCATAAAATTCACGTAAAATGAAATACGTTGTTGACAAAATTAATAAAGAATGTTCTCTCATGTTTTTCTTCGTGACTTTCCTTCCTGTGCGAGGAAAAGTGATGAATTATGGGAAGTGTAGAGCAATCCTATCTGCAAAGGTAAAGGGTTGAAATTTCTCTATTTTCTCTTGTCACCGCATATTAACTTTAATGCAAAAGAGACAGTCCATGTCACAGAATATCTTGAATTTCACTCTCGCCGATGTCGGAGATGAAAAAGATCAAGAGAATCTCAGCTCAATTCAGCGCGCGAAGCCGTTCTAGACAAATGAGACTTGTGCAGCTACAGAGTCCCAGAATAACCACAACAGCAGTATTTCATTACCATTTTCCTCGTTTACAACTCTTTGATGAAGTACCGCTTTGAGAATTCCGTTTTCGAACGGGATCTCATATGGCCGCTGCTGTATTCACATGTCAGATGTCATATTCCACTGCAATATGTACGATATGAAATGCTCTGTGGTAGCAGCAACATCAGTGGCCCGTGAAGTTGCTGGGACCGCTGCATCCCATGCATGCCGTAGAAGGCGACTAAAATGGGGTCTGTCAACAAGACATGCCAACTTTATGCTCAGTCATCCATGTGACTAAATTAGGGTGATGGTACGGGTAGTCTTGATAGCGTCTCCATTGACTATTGAGATGTTGCAACGAAGCTCTACGGCTTCTGTCCGGCTGTCCGGCCACGAGGTGTCACAACCGGCTACTTCCGGGTCGTCCCTGACCCCGAATTTCTGCCGTCGGGGTAAGGGCGCCCGAGTGTGCTGTGGTCGGCCCTCGTGGCGGAGGGCACGAATGACGGTGCGCCGTTGGAATGGCATGCAAAAGCGGATCTTGACGGCGTTATGTTATTTAGAGGCCTCTGCACCCGGGTTGCCGGAGGAGAATAACATCTTACCTTTCGCGCTGGAGCAACCACCCTCCGGTCTGGCGTTAATTTGTTCCGCTATCTGTGGTCATTGAAAGTGTATGGCTTACCTTGAACTTGCATACGCCCGAGTTGAACTGGCTCGGGAAAACCTGTGAATTCTTAAAATTCCAGAAACCGTCTTACTTCCCAACTGCCTTTTTGTTTTCATTTCATCAATATTTAACTGCGTCACTTTAGAATCTTCCATCTCATGTCTTCACTGATGATCAAATTGTTTGGATCTCAAAGATAAGAAAGCCGAATTCGATACTGACAAAGTTTATATTGATAAGAACACAGGGATGAACACATGAGTGGACTAAGGAGTCCCGTCATTTGAAGGCGCGCCATCAAATAGTCGACGGCCGCTGGCTTAATTTTATGACATAGGCCATCACCTAAGTTGATTCCGAGAGCTTAAATGATCAAACAATGGAAAATTGCTAATTTTTAGACTTAATAAATATCGTCCCTTGTGCTGGATGATTCAGGCCCGCACGCGGCCCGGGTCCGCTTTCAACACTGATCGTAGAAATTGCATTTCTTCTTTCTAGGTATATACATTGCGCAGTGGCGAATTCTTATGATGAAAGCGTATAAGCCCAAACAATACAGTGGTCATGATCATTTGAATCTGACTGGACATCAATGCAGCAAGTTCTTCCTTAAATATTCAATTTCAGGTTCAACCATGTCAATTAGATGCAGAAAGAATTCATGTAATTAAGTTTTGAGGCATTTCTCAGGGGACTAAACCCCGAAAGGAGATTCTGTTGCTGTTGAATTAATTACGAGGCGAAAAAGTAAGAGACGTTGCCGCTTTGAATTAAATTGAGAATTTTCAAATGTACTTTCAGCTTTGATAGCAAACATCATTTTTTGCTTCCGAGGACAGCGATTAGTTTTGACAACAAGATAGGAGGGATGAAGATTATAAATGAGGTTCGTATTGTTACGTATGTGGAAGTCCTTTTTATCTTTTCACAATCATTTCAAGTACAATTCATTGATGCGTTGATATAGCGCCAATGAGAGATGTTACATGTTGTTGTTGTCGAATGCTACGGTCGTGGCCTCACTCACCATCACCATTTCCGGTGCGCCAACGCTTCCCGTAAGTCTGGAACAAAGAATCGACACATCATTACCAGCATGCACACCCCAAGCTGACCCTCATCCCTTCCCTCGCAAAACATTCCAATACCGGGGTTCTTTGAAATAAACGATCTATTATCATTTCATGATGTGTTCCACACCCTCTTCCACCTCCCTACACCTCCTACACATCCCCGACTCTTCCAACCCGATCATCTGTAGCCCCATCTCCAAGGAGTGCCCTGTCCTCAACCGAGCCATGCTCACCACGTCGTCCCTGGACTACTGGGCCTCCACAGCCCGATTGATACCGCTTCCATGCACGGACCGGCATGTTGTTGCGGCATATAGTCCGGCAGCCAGGACGAGTTTCTGCAGGGAACGAGGCCGAAAGTGGGACTTTCACAGAATGATGCACACCCTATGCCTACTTCGAATCGGCACGTCTGCCGAGTTCTAGTGAGTTCCTCTTCTTGTCAGACAGGATCAAAGAAAAACACATGTAAATCCAATGGGACGCAGATTGCAGTTTTTGGCTAAAATGAAATTTTCTATGTTTTCTCTGATTGAACGAAAAGTACTAAGCCCGTGGAATGTCTTCAGGCCATTTCCTTTCATTTTCATACACGCCTGTCTGCAAAGTTAAACACATTTAGATTTGGCTGGCCTCTTAACATCGGCAAACACTAACATTTTGAGAAACTTTATCCACATTCAACCACATTCTCACATACACTGCCGATCAGAAGCATGATAATAACACATTTTGTCTCCGGTATGAAAACATGTTGGAGATATTTCATGTCCGTTCTAGATAACATAGTCCTCTATTAATCCGACCTCTATGGGATCGCCTAATAGGGCGAGAGCTACTGACACTTTCTTCCTAAATTCGCGCACAAAGGGCTTAATAGCATAGATTTGTAGATCTTGAAACACTGAATACAAAAATCAAATTCTTAATAGTCACAGCCATTCGCTTTCGGTTGTAGGTAGGGTTAAAGGATTACCATTGGAATCCAACTGTAAAATTAAAGAAATATCTATGGATTGTGAGACACTTGGTAATTTTCGTACATTTTCTTTTGTAGAAAAGGAACTATTTATCAGAATGCCATGAAATTTGAAACATGATTGAGGTAAGAACATCAACTTCAATAGAAAAGTTGAAGTGAGTCACATGATTCAATATTTGATGTTTGAGAGCCTCTACAAAATGAGTAAAATCGCCAAAATTAAGCCAAAGCATGAAATAAATGCTATTAAGCCCTTGTGCGCGAATTTAGAAGACAGTATCAGTAGCTCCAGGACTATAAATGAGAAACTGAAATTATAATCAAAATAAGTGACTTCAATTCTAATCCTGGTATTCTATGTAAAGAGAAAAGTCAGATTTCTAAGGTCACAAGTAAACAACAGCGAAAAGTCGGATTTCTATGGTCACAAGTAAACAACAGCAAAAAAGTCGGATTTCTATGGTCACAGTAATTGATATGTAATTGATCTGTCATTGATCTCTCTTTGTGTTGAAAGTGATGGCATATCAAACCTCTGAAATCAGGAAAATTAGTTGCCAAGTAATAAACTGTTTTATTGTTTGAATTCATCCCTTTATCGTTTCGATGCGAAAGTTTGTTGGTGACAATTTTTTCTTTTGTCTGTAATCATAGAAATCGTATGACTTCAATCAGAAAAGTTAACCATCTACCTGATGCATTTTCCAACCGCTTCTGATCAATTATTGACAAGTTTCTACACCGTTCACCAAGACAAAGGAAACAGAAAGTTACGGGAGGAATTTTCCAACACGAATTTGTCACTGTCGGGAGATGCGACTAAATTTTATCTTTTGCTAGAAATCGTCCGCAGAATGCAAAGCAGATGAAGAGAAGCGTGACGATTTTGAAGTTTTAGAAACTCGTTACAATCAAACGATGAGAAAGATACACTTTGCGCTTACAACTTTCACTTGGAGAAGATTTATTTTCTATTCTTTGAAACTTGCAAATCTACTTGTCACTGCGTCATTGAAATTTTATTCCATAATCATTTGGATGGAAATTTGATGTCAACTGTCTTCTATTTACAAAACTGATTAAATCACAACCTTGCCGTTTTTATTACCCTTTGCAAGAGAGCAGTCTGTGTGAGCGATGGATGACTTTGACCTTAAATTGTTTGTCCTTGCTTCTTGTTACAGCAGAATTGTGAAGACTCATGGTCAACTTCTGATTTGTACTATTCATTTGACTTTCATCGGAACAAGGAATTGTTGATCAAGCGAACAACAACTTCCTGAGGAGAGTGTATATCTATGTCATTCAATTTCATGTTCACTCAGATGTCTTCTTCAAAATGATTCTGAGCGAGGCAACGTTACCGCATTATTTGAAGGCGATAAAATTCGTAGCGATGAGTTGATGAATGGTCTCCCAAGGTCAACAGATCAACATGAGTGCAGCCATAGAAATCCGACACTCTATGATAATGATATCGGACTAGACAGGACATAGACATTTAAAATTATAGCACTTCGTGGACATGCGCTGTCATGGCAACGCCTTCCAGTGGCTGAAAATAGGAAGATCAAAGTCATAGAGTAGGTATATTAGGTAGAGTGGTAGCTCCGCATTTATTAAATCCCCAATGTGTATACACTTTCGATTTTATTAAATGAACTCAAGGGAGATATTGTTGGTAATTGTTGCCAATTGTGAGATGTGCAAAGTTCTGCAGTTTTGCAGAAATTGCCGCGGAATTGAGTGATCATGATTGCAATGCAGAAGGAATGATGGTATTTCACACATTCTCATGACAGCCTTGGAGATTTAATGTTTGTTAAATTAGCAATTCGATAGGCTCCTATTACTTTCATGCTCAACCTCAAGTGTATTTTCTTAAGCGTGATCATATCACAGGCAACTTGCCACTTGCAGAGCAAAATCACAAAATCAAAGACAATGACTTCATTTAACTTTGAAAGATGTAAATGGTTCCACATCACTATTCAGATTGAAGAAATGAAACATGAATTTAGTGAATCATAAAATCACACCGGTGAAAATCGAATTAAAAACGAAATTTCAGTCAAGAAAGCACGAATAATATCGTGACTTTTTCATGAAGACTTTCATTATAATGTGGTTCATGAAATTCCCTTGATAATCAGCATAATTTCTGCTTAGTTTGGATACCTATTTGCAAATATTCATTCCTTTTGATATCCAACTTGTTTCATTCTACTTATATAGGGGCGCCATTTCGGTAGTATATGAACTGGCAAATTTTGACTTTTTTCAAAACTGCTCAAATAATTTTTGGATCACAGGAACGTAAACTCCGCAAATAAGCTAAATCTTTCCATATAAAATGTTTTACTGTATACAGATACTTTGCTGAGTCGACACTATACCTATATATCCCTACTCTATGATCGAAGTACTTTGCAAGGATTCACGGTTATCATTATTTCTCTTTATATAAGAAAGCAATTTGATAAAATAACTTGCAATAGATTGCCCTACGACGAGAATCTGCAACTGTTGCTTTTTTCAGTAATCTGATTCTTCTTAAGATCTAGAAACATTGACCTACAGCGGCTGAAATGACCATCAACACATTGCCTTTGTCCATTCTAGTGCAACTAACTAAAACAACGCGAAAATTCACTTTTCCAGGATTGCAACAGACAAATATGAGAAAAATTGCAATATACAATGAGCGGTGGCAAAAGCAATAACTGAATTCAAAAGGATGAAGCAACATGTGACAGAAGTCAAATATCAGGGGAAAATCTCGAAGCATTGAATAGAGAGCCGCTTGAATTGTACAGCAGAGCAAAATTTTCCGATGATTTTACAGCTTCAGCGGGCTGAAGGCTCAGTCCGTCTGTCCGCAAGTGCCTTCTTCCGTCGTTTGGTTTTCATTTTAAGAGCCTGAATTTTCGCCTGCTGTCAATGACCTTCTAACGGACCTTTGTGGTCACAACGCAAATAAATTTCGAAGTAAGTTGATGCTTGAGTATTCAGTGCTTTAGTCTGTTGAGGTCAGCTTTTGTCACTTATTATCATAATTTCCGTGTCTTTAGGCCTAGAGCGTGTTACATTCAAGCTGAAATTTCTGAAGTTTTACATGTAAACCCTGGAATAGCAAAGATACTATACCTAAAAGAAAGATGAAATCAGCTGATCTGATGGTGACTTCATGCAATGCCTACAATGCAAGGAAATAGCGATTGAATAAATATTTGCCAAAAACTTCAATTCTTGAAGTCACAAATGAATATGAATGAGTAGTTGGCTGTAGTTAGTCATTGTTTTTATTTCTTGGGTGCGCTAAAAGCTTTAGTCCCACAAGTTTCACACATGAGGCGGAACACGTTCAATGCTGTGAACTTGTTGATATTGAAAGGAATATCCGTTGCAATCTTCTCATAGACAGTTGCTCTATAAAGTACAACACCGGTACTACCAACACCCTTCTATTCTTTAGTTTTTAAGAACGTGAATATTGCCTGCTTGTTTTGTGATAAATTATTCTGACACAGATTTTGATTAAAATGTCAACGTTTTGACAATGCTGATTGACAAGCCTATTTAAATGCTGATTGGTGACGACCAAGAAGTCTGACTCATCACATCAACAGCTGTAACCAAGAATGATGACTTAGCATCTCTAGAAAGAGAAAATAAACTTGGATGCAAAGACTTTAGAGCAAGAATACTTCATAAATCAACATGTTTAAGGATTGTAGATTAAACGAAGAGGAACAACAATTGATAGAAGCTTGTACCTTCAGCTCATCTTATGCAAGGTAAACAATCAGCAGTCACTGTGAGAGGACATAGACATTCCTTCATTAATTGTTTTGTTTTGAACCTTTGTTCACACTACATGCTGTCTGTGTACTTTAGCGGAAATGACGAAAAAAGTGCTACAGAAGTTTGAAAAGGAACTATTGAACCTACTCGTATTTGAATAAAATTTGCATATTCGTACTCCTTACATCGCAAGGATTCTTAAGATACCAAACATGGACAATTTGGAAGGAAAAATGAGAAAAGAACATTTTCAGTTAAGAGTCATGATTTTGTGATAACTTCAGGATGTCACTATTTTTCCTACTTCACCGATTTTGATGACCAGTATATCAAAAGAAAGCTCAGAAATCTCCTTTTTTCTCTTGCTTGATTCACTGTCATGCTCACATGATATATCATCTGCTGGAAAAATTGCGGTTTGTAATTTGAGTGATTTTTATATTTTGAGCACTGCCCAGCAGATGCAATAACGAATACAAGTCTATCAAAACTCATTTTAAAGCTGAGAATGCAAGATCTCGAATGATGTATGACACGTTACTGTGCAGCGCGAATGATCGGTATGAGAATCGATTGAATGCAGCGAAAAATAGGTGGTCCGCATTTTATGATCAGATCTGACCAGAACGCGCACAATGACGTCACACTGTAGCGGATGCGTAATCATCTCATCGCTGAAGCAGTGCAACCATATTCCACATGATTCGAATCCACTTTTATTGAAATTTGGACAATCCAAGTGACGCCTTATCAGTCACCTTTGAGAAAATATTGACCGAAGAACCAGTACTGCACAATATATTCACTTTTGTCACGTCTTTCTCTTACTTTGGTGCAGAACGCACCTGCAACACTGACAGCTCTTTTTGATGGGACACTTGATGAATCCTGAAACTCGACACTGTGTAGCCGCGGTGTTGACCTTTGGCTTCTGCGAATTTCTGACAACTTATTCAAATTTTGTCAATTTTCTGGCACATGGGAACATCTTGACTTTTCTCAAGAACACTTTCTGAAAATCAATCGAGAATTTTTTGTCACATTGAACAAGATTGCTATTATTTTTCTACGAATTTTGTCATTACATTTTCATTCATCCGCAAATACATCTGTGCAATTATTGCATGAATAATGGCAATGTCCTTTAAACACTACTCATAATAGTTTTATAAGTAATACTATCAATTTCATGCCACCAATAGCCAATTTTTCACAAGTCAATAAATCAAGTCAAAAAATGGGCAGGCTATCATTTGATGCATTCTCTATTTTGCTGAGTAGTTGCTGTAATTCTACTTCATGTTGCACAATTGAGATAGAAGCAGGTCTCAATCTCAGACTCAAGAATTCATATTTGAGCTGTATCTCGATGTAATCAACCCCTAACATTGCCTTAAAACTTAAAGCCATTTTATCTGCCAGGAATTGGTAACTTAACAACTGTGCTTCACGCCATGTTTATAGGAGAGTACAAAACTTGTTTTCAAATACTTGAAAGCAATTTGCAAAACACTGTTTCGAGCCATGCACAAAATCCTGGTTTTAAAATCCGTTTTGAAATATAGCTGCTATGTTTTGCATAGTACGTAGTACCGACATCAGGAGGTGATTCTCCATGTTGAAAAGTTGTGTTTCTCCTTGGTAAACACAGCTTACTGCCAATGGAATTTAATTAAAAGTATTTACACGCCCGACGCGTTTTAGGCATCAACACTGTAAACTATTACCTCCTAAAATCGAAGAAGCCTGCATCCTAAAGCGCGACACACTAGAATTTTAAGATTTTGCGTGAAATAGAATATTGACATACTAAAGAGAACAATAACCCTAGTGCGCTAGCCTCCTAAAACGCTTTGCTTTAGGATTTTTTGTTAGTTACGAATAGTGTCTCGCTTCAGTGTGTGATTTAGGTGGTGCTGGTTTAGAATGTGCGGCTAACGACGATAAATTTACAGTCTTGTTTTCTGTCGTCGGTTGTCGAAGTTGATGCGTGAATGAACGAAGTGCGTCTGGCGTGCAGATATATTTTAATTAAATTCCTATAGCAGCAAGCTGTATTTTACCAAGGAGAAGCACAACTTTCAACATGCTATTTTTCCCTCTTTGAAAATACAGTCCCTCAGTTGATATCAAAATTTTGAACTTAGTAAAATGCAAAATCCGTTCATCGTGTCTTGCGCTTATGTGTGCATTGAGCGCTGAACATTAATGCACAAATGTGCAATTATCAAATATCAGATCCATTTATTGAAAACATCAGGAAGACATTAATGCCAGCAATTGTTGCTGAGGCCGCAATTCAAATAGTTCATATAAGTTAATATTAAATAAAATGTCATTACTTGAAAATGTCTGAATGAAAGTAAAGAAAGCTAGGCACATGTTTTGGAACATGGTTTTATCCCAATCCAAAACTCGACCTCAGATGAAATTTGATAAAATTTGAAAGTCTAGCAGTGAAACTAAGAGCAAGATAGTTTATAGTCTGAATCAATATCGAAAATCTCTCTTTTAAAAAGGTCTCCGTGCCCTGTCTGAGCTCACGAAGTTGCGCGTCGTGGCAACGTCTGTCCATAACAATGCGCAGCAAACTTTGACGAAATAAAAGTGCTCTTTATTCAAACAGTTCTTCAATATCCAAATAATCGCAGAAGATAATCTTGCAAATAGTTGGCAGAGACGTTCCCTAAACATTTCCTGTTTCGGTATATTATCATCGATTATCTAATCCACATATTTGCTACAAGAAGCAGAAAGGAAGCAACGCGGATACACTGTACAAATAGTTTTCCTCTGTTCATGAAGAAAAGTACGTGAATTATGAATTTCATATTAACTCTCAACTTCCGAATAAATCTGCTTGGAATCACTAAAGGAAGTCTCGAAATTTGTGACAATTTTAATGAACTAAGTTCCATTCTAATTCAAGTTTGCTCATTGTTACATAACGAGAACTGATTTGAATTCCGTAATAGTATGAGATTGTATCCGAAACGAAGTCTCTAATCATTTGCATTTTCACAATGATTGATGCCCATTCAAATAGACAATTTCGCAAATGAAGATTGGGAGAAGAAATTGTTAGGGATTTCGTTATGCGGTAGAAATTATTCAAAATTAAAGGGATGATTTTTGATTTTTGATCTTTGACCGCAGTTGAAATCGATTTGTCTTGGTCTGTAAGACACTGCGTGATGCTGTGGTCACATTTTGAAAACGTATATTTCTTATTTGGCAATTTCAACCTTTTTGGTGACCAATGCGATAATTGTCTGAAGTCACCACGATTTGATATCATTGGAGGATATTTAAGCTATGCATGCAAAGCGCGTCATGGTGACTTCCAAGATATGTTCGATGAAGTATTTGTTATTGATAAATTTTGAGTTTTAATTTTTTAACTCACAATACCGGTAATTACCGAGTTTCCCATTACTTAAATACTGAACTACCGGTGTTGCAAAAGGGATCCGGTATTAACCATTGATAAACTTGAACCATGAACTTTCGGCCCTTTCTGCACAGAAGTTCATCCCTTAATCAACTGAGTTATGCTGCCACTAAATCTCAACTGACATAATTCATGCAAAATAATTCAATATCTTGGCATATTGGCACATCGAAAAACAATCAGTCTTTGAATATTTGCGAACAAGTCAATCATAATCCATTCATTTCAAAAATTCAACACCGCTGAGCAATATCCACTTCCCAAAAACACTCATTTCAATATACCAATTATCTGCCACTTAAGAACAGCAGTCGATAACCAATTCATTATGAGATGGTGTAAGATGAATTTGGCTTACTCGCAATTGTGTCTTAAATTCGTACAATCAAAAATTCATACAGAAAAGACTCTGTTAAACTCGGAGTCACATTAGGCGACACTCCGGTCTTCAATGTGGCCGAGTTTTTATCCATCCCATTCTCATTCTCTTGTGCAGAGTGCAACTACTAAATGTCTTAGGCTTGACCCGACCAAGGTTTGAACCCAGGTCTCCCTGACGCAGAGCGAACACTTTACCACAAGACCACTGCAACAGCGATTCTTACATTTCAAGAAATGGAAGTGTATCAGCACTCATTCCAGGAGATTTCATTTCATTCATTCATCTCGTCAGAATGGGACAGACATCGGACCAATACAGCAACCCAGCAGATTCTTTGTATCTACAGTTCACCGCTTTGATATCATTGTTACAAAAATTGCTGGATTCCTTCTCCTCGATATTGTCACCTCGTGTTACGGAACATATTGAATCATTTCAAATACTTGACTCACATTAACGCTCAAACTAAACACGTGGACAGCACACATGGAGAGGAAACCGTTGAAATAAGGATTATTGTCACAAAATGGCAGCAGCTGACGATTGAAAGCGACCGACAAAGAAGAGCTGACGTTGGTGCAAAAACCTGTCACCGCTCGTTCAAAGATCTTTTTAAACTTCAACAGCATGTTTGCCAGCAATCAAGATATGCATAACAATAGATTCCCAAATGCTAAAAATATTCTTCTCGTTCTCAAAATTCTTCAATTTATTGTTCACGAAACAAGTATGTAGGCCTAGAACGTAGACAAATTTGTGGAAGATGTATATTTGGTGCATCACCTTTCTCCGAACACACTGAAGTCCATTAAAAAGCACGACGGCTCGGACAGTGCCGGGTGAGTGGTACTTGTTAAAAGCTACTGTTTTCGCCCTAGGTTAAACTCATTTTTCCAATGATATCTCCATCTGCTCTACTTCCGCTCTTTAGATTGTCTAAGTGACTAACATCAATGAAATTAAATAAATGATAGATCAAATTGCCATGCAAAAGATGTGCGGCTGGTAGGACTCGAACCTACGACCAAGGTTAACTAGACCTGTGCTCTGCCAACTGAGATACGAGCCACTTACGAGACTGTCATTTGGCAGGATCAAATCCCATCACATCAGTTAGTAATTATGGTCGATGAATAAATAACTCGTCACAATTGTGACCGCTGACATTAAGGCAAGTAGCGGGGATCGATTGTCCATCAAAGCATCTTAAACCATGTCATGAATGCAATTAACAACAATGAACTTAAATAAACGATAGATCAAATTGAGAAAATTGAGAAAAATTGAGAAAAGGAGAAGGATGATTTACTTTGTTATATGATTGAAAATCGGAAATTGCAACATAACGTTATAAAACACGAAGGACAGCGTGACATTCCAAGCCAGTCACAGTTCACACCAATTATGGTCATGTGCATTCACGGGATGAATGAATTTTGCCACAGAGAAGTTTCCATTTAATGTACGCTGTGCAGCTGATTCCGATGTTACTTCTTGAATTTACTTTAACACTTTGAGACCTGATGGGGGTCCAGTGGACCATCGAACCACATTTTTCTATTTCATTTTTTCTGCTGAGGACCACAGAATTAAATTGTTTAATCGTATCACTTTGCTAGAAGTGCTAACTGATTCAAACAGATGGCACATGAAGGAACTTATTAAGTGGGCAAAAAGAATTTCTTAATACTTTGCAGAGGTAGGAAAAATAGTCTTCCGTCGCTTGCGGATTGCTCTGAATTCCCTTAAATAGTCCGGCAGCCAGAACGAGTTTATGCAGGGAACGAGGCCGAAAGTGAGACTTTCACAGAATGATGTACACCCTATGCCTACTACGAATCGGCACAACTGCCGAGTTCTAGTGAGTTCCTCTTCTTGTCAGACAGGATCAAAGAAAAACACATGTAAATCCAATGGGACGCAATTTGTTGTTTTTGGCTAAAATTAATTTCTGCATGTTTTCTCTGATTAAACGAAAAGTACTAAGCCCAGAGTCATAATTTTTGACATGGAATGTCTTCAGGTCATTTCCTATGATATACATGTGCTTTTCTCATGCATATAATCTGCAATGCATGTGAGAATGTGGTTGAATTTGGAATAAGTTGCTCAAAATGTTTGTGTTTGCCGACATTAGGAGGCTCGCCAAATCTAAATATGTTTAACTTTAAAGACAGGGTGCATGAAAATGAAAGGAAATGACCTGAAGACATTCCATGTCAAAACTTATGACTCTGGGCTTAGTACTTTTTGTTTAATCAGAGAAAACATGCAGAAATTAATTTTAGCCAAAAACTGCAAATTGCGTCCCATTGGATTTACATGTGTTTTTCTTTGATCCTGTCTGACAAGAAGAGGAACTCACAAGAACTCGGCAGTTGTGCCGATTCGTAGTAGGCATAGGGTGTACATCATTCTGTGAAAGTCTCACTTTCGGCCTCGTTCCCTGCATAAACTCGTTCTGGCTGCCGGACTATAAAATGCTCCGATCACCACGACTCCTTCAGATTCGAAGAATTCAGATCATTGCGCAAAAGTCTTCCCGATAATGTTGGGCCCTCCAATCATTTTAAAAAAAGTTAGCAGGCGCACGAAAAAACGTTCACAAACTTCTCTGTAGAACTTGACATCGTCTGTGTCTCTTTGCTGTGTGATCCGGTTGATAACAGTCACTGAAACTTTGCACAATTTGCAGTCCACTGCAGGACGGGTAGAAGTCGCCAAAAAAGTAAGCCAAACGCCGGGAGTTTCAGGTTGTACTGTCTGATACTGCGAGGTTTCATAATCTTAAACTTTGTTGGCATTTCGTGGAAGCCGGTACCGACAAGCATTCTGGGATGAATAGGCAACAGTTCGTAACAATAGGCGATAGGCGTCCTTGTGTGAAAACACCCTCACACCTCTCGTTCGGTGTGTATAGTCATTTTATCACATTTGTTATATTTTGTATTGCGTTTTCCAAGTTGGAAACAAACGTTTTGACTTTTGTGACTCTGTGTGGTCATTATTGTTCCTGCATTCGAAGTACTGAAATAACGGACGTTTCAAACATACATCTCGTGGTTCTCATGTGTGAGGAAGAAACATGAAGAGAACGAATCACTCTCAGGCAAAAATGAGGATTAGACTTCGCATTTCATCAGTATTCATGAAGAATTGGAATTATTATTTCAATTTCATATTCCTGATATCTTCAGAATAATTGAAAATCAGTCATTAGCTGGATCCACACCAGGGTGAGAATTCTTTGAAGTACAAATGAATTTGACTTGAAAATGATCTTGGCACGCTTCTGTGTTCCGCAGTACGCAGGTTTATACAGCATGATAGGAATATCCTAATTGTTACATTTTTGCTTGTTAAGAAATACGCAAACAGCAGTTTGAAAACCAAAAATGACTGTGTTCATTGATGTATAACAAAATGCAACAGCTACTCTAAAAATTAACGAACTGACTGACGGCGCAAACCAGTTTGGTTTGCTGCTACTGATCTGAGTGTAATAGAAAATTAGTAAGCAATAATTAATTTTTTAATAAAATGTCCACAGCAGTTCCAATTTTTTGACAAAGGCCTTCATCAAAAGTATACAGCAAAAGAGCGCTTTAGAATCATCCATCTTAAAGAGAAATAATCTGACTTAGATGAGACTTAACTAAATGATCACAAGGATCATGTACTCATATCTTCAACATCTTTTTGAGTAGCAGCGATGGATAAATTACTCTTCCACAACCATCAAAGGAAATGTAATTCACTCAAAAATTCACTACGGCGGTTTTGCATTAGGCCTCAAAGTCTTCCTCAGACTCAGTACATGATGGTCAACTTTCGGCTTTCCACTTGAATAATTGATTCATGGATTCAGAACTTTATAATGAGATAAAGTGTTAGAATCCTAATTCGGGACATATTGCATCTGATGTTGTATCTAAAGCACTATCCATCTACCGACTACAGCTAATGCCCACTTTAATGAAGATTATTGTTGACAACTTTGCCAATTACATGTAATAACAAAGCCCTTGCAACAGCTACACCACATGTGAATAGTCAACTCCGTATCGTGTAAATACGACTAAATGTACGAATATAAACAACACAGCTGAAATAAAAAGTTAATCCGCAAAAAACTCATTCGTGCAAGTAAGTAAAGTCTGTTTGCCCTCCCACATGAATTGGTAGTTGAAACTTTCAATATTTCCTTGTTTTTCAAGCTTTGTAGACTGCAGATATAACAAAGATGTTTAACTATCAACTGAGTCAAGCGTTCATGCCCGTAGCATTAACTGATTATGGTATTCATAGCCATGTATCATCATTTCAACAGCCATATTTATCAAGTGTTAAAAAGTTAATAGATCTATGTACCCCGACACTCTAGGACTATAGGACTCATTGAAGACAACATAGCGTCGTGAACATGTGTTGTCATGACAGCGATACCTAAGCAAGGTTGGGCAAAAGCGTAATACAAGAAAACTTGGGTCAAAACCCAAAAACCAAGTCCAAGTTTCAACTTTGCGGTCAACACTTTGCAGTTCGTGAACCTTTATGCTGCAGAGTATACTTACGTCATGATTATATTTTCTCTGTGTATTATTTTGATTGTAATTCGTTGAATATCCTTGACAAACGCCTAAATCCAGCATTTCAAACACAGGAGCATTAGAATGTGCTCAGTTAAATCACATCGACCTAATGCAATTATCAACATTACCGGTATTTTGGTTTTCTGTCACATAGCTGACAATATTCGATAAAACTGACTCCTTCCATCTTCGTATATTTTGCTAATAGCTTCGTATCTTTCACCACTGCTATTTTCTTTACAAGAATTTCTGCGATTCTTTTTGTTTAAAGTCGATATTTGGTTAATTGATAGAATGCAACAAATGCTGGACACTAGGGTATAATTCTGATCAAATTTAAATTCAAAGAGGCTTCTGTTGCAATTTTAAGTAGCCTATGTCTATTCTTAGTCCATGGAAAGAAACATTATGCATTTCTAAGTATTCCCTTAGGCTCTCTCAACAACGATCTCGCTCCTCGTACTGAAAAGTTGACTTTTTAATTTTCGTGACAATAATAAATGCGCTCTGTGCTGCTGACATAGAGATTCTTCTGTAGGCCAAAATGCTTGGTAGTAGTGTCGTATTAGTGGGAAACGGTATATTTATTGCAATCACTGTCATTAGTAGCCTAAGTAGGTGTATTTTGTTATATAGCTTTCCTTCAATTTAACCTTTTGATAAACCTATGCTGACTAATTGAAGATTTTTGACTTAATGATGATTGAATCACACATTGATCATGACAAAGTAATTACCTTCATCTTATCATTCAGAAATATAAACAGACTTAATGACTGCGTAGTGAATGCATGGCTAAGACATATTCAGAATACGAAAATGGAATGAATATATTTTTAGATAAATGTCGACTGTCGCAGACATTTTAAGGGTACGAAGATAACTGTGAATATATAAAATATATGAAACACATGAAAATTCAATATGCACTAATGCAACCGAATGTATGCAAGCTTACAGCAAAGACAATATGCACGATCCTTCACTGCGCGGTATTGTCAAGCCCAAAATGAAATACCTAATGACCACAAGTATTCCTTACTTTAAATATTCTGTGAACTGATTGGAAATTTGACAGCAAAATCAGAACTTTATGCTCTTATCATGCAGTTCTCCTAAGATTCCAATGAAACATGAACTATTATGACCTGATTTTTTTATATGCAACATAAATAGAAAACACAAGTTTTGTATCACACACCCAAGGTCGACCCAAAGCACAAGGTCCAACCATGATCTAGCGAGTCCCAGAGGTTGACAATGGTTTGGTGCATCCAGTATGTCAATGAATTTGTATTTCGAAAGATTCACTGGTTTTCATCATTTCTCTAAAACTGAATTTGATAAAGTAGCTCAATAAATCGAAGAAACCACAACTGCTGCGTATTTCAGAAATTTGATTCTTCTTCTCTGTTCTTAACATCTAACAATATTGCCTAATGATCAGCTGAAATGACTATCAGCAAGTAGCCATTGTCTATTCTCACTAATTAAACAAAGCGAGAGGTCGGATTTCTATGGGGATTTGCATCACAAAGAGTTAGACAAAGAGAAGCATTTTTTGATTTACTGATAGGGACAATGCTGCATTTTACAAAGAAGCCTCTCACGGTGTGTCAGGAGCACAGAATTAGATTGTTTAACCGCATCACTTTGCTAGAAGTGCAAGCTGATTCAAACAGATGGCACATGCAGGAACTTAATAAGTGGGCAAAAAGAAATTTTTAATACCTTGCAGAGATAGGAAAAATAGTCGTGCGCCGCTTGCGGATTGCTCTGAATTCCTTCAAAATGCTCCCATCGCCACGACTCCTTCAGATTCGAAGAATTCAGATCATTGCGCAAAAGTTTTCTCGATAATGTTGGGCGCTCCGATCATTTTAAAAAAAGTTAGCAGGCGCATGAAAAAACGTTCACAAACTTCTCTGTAGAACTTGACATCGTCTGTGTCTCTTTGCTATGTGATCCGGTTGATAACAGTCACTGAAACTTCGCACAATTTGGCGTGTTTAATGTTGAATTGCCTGCCCATTGTTCGATTGGTATGATATTTAGTCAGGAGATTGTGCCATTTCATTAACGTTACATGTTCCAATGTTTCTCTTCTAGTCAAACGGAAGAAGAGACGACCTGTCTAATTCTGTGGTCAGGAGGGTCGAAAAAATAAATACCGGTATATACCATCAGCAAAATGACTTAATTTCAGCATAAAAACAGCGTAACTCTTAATTACATGACGTTGTTTTAAGAACATGGACATTTTTTTAATTTTTATAAAGGCATAATTTCTGTTTCACTTCTTTCTACATTCTTTTTACATCCTTTTGGCACTTCCAAACAGATGTCTTGTGTCATGTATCATTTAATGAAATTAATTAGTTCTATGTATTACATTCACAAACTCTTTTGTACCAAAAGGCAACTTTTCACTGCATTCAACCATTTTTACATGATAAATAGCATCGTTATGGAATTTAATACAAAATCCGTCAAATTTCAAAATTTACAGAAATTTGTGCTGGAGAATTTTGATTTACTATTTTTAGTGCGAAGCTGACAACAATCAAAATGTTTACATGCTGATTATGCTGCAATTAGTATTTCAATACTTCAGCTTCATTAGTATTGCCAATAGTTAAGAAATAAATCCTGAAGGGATTCCTATTGTGTGCATGATAGCTGATTACATTCTATAGAATGTATGGTAAATTTTAGTGGTCATATTTTGCAAAAACACCGAAAACACCCAAATATTGTCATTACGACTAAAACTTGCTATTTGATTAACTTATACCCCCGGGAAGGTCCGCCCCGCACGCAATCAGATCCGTCAAGTCTTTGTGCTTAAAGACCTTCATGCATTCATGCATTTGTCGAGGATCACAAGTCAAAGGACCATTAGGGGTAAGGTCCAGCCCCGCTTTAGAAGCGTTGATTGAAAAATGCACTAGTGGGAAGGTCCTCCACACCGATCTCGTCAAGCTTGGCTCTAAAATGTAGTCCTAGGATAGTCAAAAGTTTGACGGTGGGAACGCACCACCTTAAGTCTTATTAAATATAAGTTTATTAAAATTATGAAACAAGCAAGAAATATCATCGCTCTCAATGAATCTAGACATTTTAGTGGATTTTTGATTCACCTAAATATACAACCTAAATTTGTAAAATTATTCACCTAGAAAAACCTAAAATGACAAAAATTTTCACCTAAGATGTCGGTGTCTACTCATCAACATGAACATGCATCTCATTTTACAGTGCTCAAGACTACTACTGCTACTAACGAGAGTAAAAGCAAGAAGTCCGATTTCTATGAAAAACTAATTTGATGATAAAAGAAATAAAGGACTTTTGAATTTCAAATTTTTACTTTTTGAAAGTTTGCAGAATGATTCCTTGAAATAGCAGACTCAGAAAATATGACTGGATCGATAATTTATTGAATGAGATGGACAAACATTCTCAACGCTTAGAAAGAATCATCTTGAAAGAATTTCAAAGAATTACACGATGACAAGAATTGAGGTCAAGTTGTCTTTCCGTGAGCTTGCATGTCATTAAACGTTGAGACACCGTGTGTCCAAGCATCACTCGACTGTCCTTGAAAATCTTAGCATTTGTTTCACAAGAATGTGTTTGCTTAAAATTTTCCAAATATTTGTCTTTGGTAAAATTTTGCTGCAGAAATATTCTCTTCATATCTAAATGCTTGCAAAATCCTGGCAATAAATTCTTTGCATTCTCGTTGTCAATGAGGTTCTCAGAGAGTCGGAGAATAAATGAACATTTGCTTTCTTCAAGACAAAACCACTCGGGAGGAAATTGTCAGTCGGCTGTTACTGTGTCAAAGACAATACAACAATTAATGACTCAGAAATTGTTCCACAAACAACAAAATATCTTGCAATGAACAAAAGTCGTTGTGCAAGACGATTTTCTTAAGAAAAATGCCGTAAATGAGGGACAATCATTACAGAAAAAGACATTTTCTTGTCCTCATAAGATGGATCTAAGGCAGGGAACTGCTGCATATTTTATCACGCTCATTTATCCTTGCTGAGGGTATTGTAAGGATGAACGAAAGTAAGAATAAAAGCTTATACAACAGAGATGAAAGATTGTTGGCGATCTCAAGTGTTAACTCAAAAGGTGCAAAGTCCGGCAGCCAGAACGAGTTTCTGCAGGGAACGAGGCCGACAATGAGACCTTCACAGAATGATGTGCACCTCATAGTCCGGCAGCCAGAACGAGTTTTTGCAGGGAACGAGGCTGACAGTGAGACTTTCATAGAATGATGTACACCTCATAGTCCGGCAGCCAGAACGAGTTTCTGCAGGGAACGAGGCCGACAATGAGACTTTCACAGAATGATGTGCACCTCATAGTCCGCAGCCAGCACGAGTTTCTGCAGGGAACGAGGCCGACAATGAGACTTTCACACAATGATGTACACCCACAGAATTAGATTGTTTAGATTGTATTAGAAAGTTAGCAGGCGCATGAAAAAGCGTTCACAAACTTCTCTATAGAACTTGACATCGTCTGTGTCTCTTTGCTGTGTGATCCGGTTGATAACAGTCACTGAAACTTTGCACAATTTGGCGTGTTTAATGTTGAACTGGCTGCTCATTGTTCGATTGCTATGGTATTTAGTCAGGAGATTGTGCCATTTCATTTACGTTACATGTTCCAATGTTTCTCTTCTAGTCAAAGGGAAGACGAGATGACCTGTCTAATTCTGTGTGTACACCTCATAGTCCGACAGCCAGAGCGAGTGTCTGCAGGGAACGAGACCAAAAATGAGACTTTCACATTCGTTGGTGTAACTGCAAATTTTAACATAGAAATTTCAGGAAAATTGTCGATATACTTTGACGAAAAGTGTCTGTTTGTACACTGTACTTCATCCTCTGTCACTGAATGATAACTCATTTGAAAGATAATGATCTGTAGATGATTTCTATAATAACCAGTTCAACAAAATACCAATTTGTGTCTTTTATGAGCAAAAATTCGAAAAAATGAAGTCAAAACCCTAAATGTCACAATTTTACCATTGGAAATGCATAGGATTGTGTTATCCTCTATATTTCTGAAAAGCAAATGATCTGATCCGGCAGACGCGAAGTTTTGCAGTAGGTTGGAGGTGTACTACGCTATGTGAAAGTTTTATGTACTACCTCGTTCCCTGCACAACTTCACGCTAGCTCCCGGACTATAATGACACCTTGTGAATCATAAAACCATGCATAATTAAGATGCTTGTTAAGTAAGTAAGTAAGTAAGTAAGCGCATATTTGTCCCAATGATAATCAGGACATTTGAATTATTGACACAGAGAAAGATATAAAAGGTAACATTTAAAGATATGCGGCAGCATTTGAAAGCAAAAATTCAAGTACACGTAATGTTAATCGTAAGCTAATATTTAGCAAATATTCATTCTTTTGATGTTCAACTTGTTTCATACCACTTAAATAGTGGCTTCATCTCGGTAGTATATAAACAAAGGAATAATTTGCAAAAAATTGGCTTCTGAAGAATTGTTCAAATAATTCTTTGTACCGCAGGAACGTTATCAGGAAAAAAATGAATATTTTCATATAAAAATTTTCACTGTATGCAGACATCTCTTTGAGTCGACACAGTACCTACCATATGCTTACTCTATGGGCTGCGGTGCTAATTTCAAATTCCCACCCAATGTCACTGAGCACGAGTTAACTCGCATCGACACAGCAACACAATATCACTGAACTAATACAAATAATTCTCTCCGTATCTCTGAAGGGTTTTCGGTCAAAATTGAATTATCCATTGTGTTTGAGATAATGAACTTTGCACATAATTTTCATTTTTTTCAGCGATATTCGATGAAAAGCTTTAATTCTAAACATCATGTTTACATACAATCAAAGCACTGGCCATGATTTTGTTCAGTCCTCGGCAATATCGCTCTGCTTAAATCGAGATAATGAGTAAATCAGATCCATGCGAAAGGTTTACATGGAATCAGAGGAGTTATCTAAATCTTTCTCTTAGTCCCAAATCACATGACTTTGATGGAAACACATTGCAACAGAAGCAAGGACATTACAGTCTGCTCAATAGTGCAGTAAATGCACTAAAAATTCCCCATCATCAGATCCCATCATCTTTTTAATAATGTTGTAAAACAATATCAGCTACCGGCTCGGTGTTGAGTTGCCTGAGCTGTGATATATAGAGTAATGCGACCAGATCCCTTTGCGATGTGACTCAAAGACAATATTACATACAAATTTGTACTAATTGTCTAGACCATTCTAATTACAGTCAAGTTTGTAGCACATGCTGCATTTATAGAAGTAGATAATAATACACTAGAATAGAAGTTTGATATCTTGCCTATGTGCAATGATGGCACATGGAAAAATCTATGGTTTGTAGATCTGCTTCGATCTAAAACATCGTATCATAGTCAAACTATTTGCCAAGTTGGTTGTGGAAGTTGTTGACAGCAAATTGCCGGATTTTCATGAAGAGAACTTTAAGTGAGGTGGCAGCATTGTTTCATGTGAATTAGCCTACTATTCCATGGTTTAATATACTGTGTCTATTTGTAGCAGTCATTGACAACTATTTTCTAATTTTTCAATACTGGAATGTGAATCAAAAATTTGTTCAGAGTTATAATCGAAAGTGGTCGGTGTACTGCTTGCAAGAATATCTCAAGAATTCAAAGATAAAAATTCTAATTATTGGATAATTTCTCCTTCTAGCGGTTCAGAAACCTGGCGCTTTCTGGAATAAACACATTGAAAGCTTCTTTACCGACAGTCATTTCTCAGACAAATGAAACATCGCTGGATCATTTCAATTAATCACCAAATGACTTACGTCATATAGTGTGATGATATTTTGGAAGCTGATATTCGAATGCATGCAGAGATTTTGAAAATTGTTCAAATATAGTGAACAGGATCCCTTTAAAGTAAAATGAATACCCGAAGATTTATTGGCCTTTGATTTCAAGCTTGAGTAATGCATATTCTGTAAATCGACATTACAAGTTGCATATGTGTCTGATTATACTCTTGATTGATTAGGAGCGATATTTCAAAATGATGAACGCACAGAACGTTTTACAGGATTTCACTCTCTGTCATCCTGTCGCTGCAGTATTTTGTAAATTCACTATTGCTCTTGTGTACATGATCTTTGGACAAGGGGCAACAATCCAGATCACATATTGACTTGATAATTAAAAATGCCAACCAGAAAACAAGAAAGCCAGCTCGCAAAATTTGCTTTTTGCCCCAACTAAGTTCCCCCGGCGTGTGCCATAATTTTCATGCAATTTCCATTCTAGGACTTTCTATGGTATTGTTAATTTCTATGGCTACATTCTATTGATAGGCGCTGCGTTCTCTCAAGCGTCGCTTGAAGGATATCTTTGAACATCGACCACTATCACAGGTGGGCTATTAATACATTCGAGAAAATTTCAACAACTTCTATTCATTCTCAAACCGCTGTCCTGCTATTTACGAAATAGATTTTCGATGTAGTAGGTCATATATATCTTGTGATAGTAAATGTGTATTTATATTAACTATAAACATTGTAAGAATATCGAAAGTGGGGCATTAGGTCACTTCATACTAAAAACGAATTAACTCGGGTTCAGTTTCTGAAGGACAACTGCTGGATGCGTGAATGTCAGTGGTATTTTCCGTCCTCCCGATGCGAGTTAACTCGGGCTCAGTTTCCTGCTGTACTCCACTGTCACCGTCACCAGTCAACTGTTGATAACGCTCGATACGAGCTAACTCGGGCTCAGCCGATAAAGGGTTTATCTGATTGAGGTCAACTTCATAGGTCTACTAATCGAAGAGCGCCCGTGTCCACTCAATGCTTTTGACGATTCTCAATCGATATTGCAGCAGCGGCGCCCCCAGAACGACCACAATTGATACAATGATTGAATTGACTCATTTTCACAACTTGCACATTTCATGACATTAGGCTGAATTAACCACTCATTATTGCATCCTGCAGTTACATTGAGATTTCGATAAACAATCCGAGTATAGTCACGATGGACACAATTGACATCATAAAGTTCATTCTGATAAGACGAAGACCTGGAAAACGGCGGAAATGTATTTAAACCATTGAAGTCTCGCATGTCAGTTGCAACAACACAGGGTGGTATACATGTTTGAGATTGTCTTCATTTCTTTGGTTATCCTCGGCTATGTAGATGGAGGGAATCCTGTGAAAGATGTACAGGATGTGGTGAGAGAAATGATCGAGGAGACACGACATATTGTGGACTCTCAGAGAAGAAAGGAAGATCGCGAAATCTTGTCGAGTTTCAATGCAGAACGGTGGCAAGGAAAGACCGACTGTGACAAGAGGTTTGATTACATTAAAAAAGAAATGGCTGAATTGAGGAAATTGTTTTTGAATTTCATGAACGGAACAACGGCCCCAGTGAAGGACCCGCACTGTCAAGGCAGTGATGTGAGGAAACTAACTGCCTAAAACAGCAAGTTGATGGAGAAACTGACAGATCTGGGTATTCAAATGGTGGATATGAAGAAGGAGACGATGAAGTTAAGGAATGAGATCAATTCCATGAAACCTCTGAACACGACAAACCAGTCACGGAATGAAATCAATGCCATGAAGTCTTTGAATACGACGACTGACTCATGTGAATCACCGTGGATCAAGATTCCCTTATTTGGATGCATCTACCTCAATAAGAAGTATATGAAACATGGACCGCTGCAGATATGGAATGTCGCCGCAGAAAGTCTTCTCTTCTGACATTCAAGGATGAGAAGGAATTCAAGTTAACGAAGAAATACGTAGGCCAGTGCCCTTGGATTGTCATCAGATGGAAGAACAGACAAAGGAAATTCTCAGGCTCCAATGAGAGCACGTACGTGACACCAAACATCAAGTTGGGATATCTTCCGACTGACTATTGTGCTGTGTCGAGCGCATCAGCCATGTATTTACGATCCTGTTCTTCAACATTTATATCCATCTGCGTGAGGAGGCTAATGTAAGCTGCTCTCCCGACCATGTGCTGAAATTCACGTCATATTTCCCTCCCATGAGTACTCCCGCACATCGTTGAGTGAGTTCCTCCCATCCCTTGCTGCACTACCAGTAGTGTTATCGTTGCATTTGTGCTGTTTCCAGCAAGATCAATCTCTTGCGCTTCTTGTTGACTGCTTTTTTTACCAAGTGAATTCCTTTTTGTACCTGGGACTTGTTTTTCCTCCGATATGAAGTGGAACCGAGATGTATTTCATAAATTATGTGAAGAAAACATTTCTTCTCCTCTGATAACATCAAATCCGTTTTTCTAATGGTTTTTGCACAGTATCCGAGTGTTATCACAATGTTCAATGATTCTGCGTATATGCAACAAATAAAGAAAGTATAATTATCTCCTTTACGAAGAGAAAAGCAAAAAGCTATTCTTGTCCATAGTAAACAATGAAAACCATGCTTTCACAGAAATTATTCTAAAAAGTCCTTTTAATTCAAATCACTTTTCAATTACTTTCTACAAAAATGAGCGAGGTCGTACTTCCTTTGTTACATTTACTTCTATGACTATAGATTCTATGTTCTGATGTTTTGTACACACGCGTGCTTTCAAGCGGCACATCAAATTTTTTCTATTTGTATAAAAATAACACAAAAATGTCCAAAATTATCGGATTTCTGTACTTCAAGTAAGACTTCTCAGTGGTGTTCTGCTATCACTCAGTGACAAATCAAGTCTATTCTAAATCCAATGTGACTAAGTTTGATGAAATTTGGTGAACTTGGTAACGAAGTGACAGAAAAAGGACTAAAGCAAAAAAAGTTACGGGATTAAGGAGAGCTACAAAAGCGTGATAAAAAGTCAGGTGTCAAAATTTTGCGCCTTAAAGAACAAACAATAAACATGGAATTTCTTCGGACGTTTGCAAGTAAAATTCACTGCATTAATCATGTAAATCAGGTGGCGGCCGTCACCCGTACTATCAGACATATGTCTTCCAGTGTCAGTCAAAAATCTGGCTGCTTCAGGAGCCTAAGTTCCGGAGGTTTCAAAGCCGAGAGGATGAAACAGATACGGATTGGCGAGATCGGAGTACTTTCGCACCCTCAACTCCTCGGCTTCGGTAGCAGCAAAGGAACTTTTAACGCACATGTTGTTGATATGCGATCTCGAGCAAGTATGGACACCGTTGCGTCCCACACAAGATAGTGACCACACCTGTATGGGAAGGTTGTTATGCCATCTGGTCTCTTCCCATCTTCACGGGCCAGTCCAATAGGCTCCAAGATGGCAGGGATACTTACTACATTTAGAACACAGCGAATAATGTCAAACTTCTATTATTTGTATTTGTCACTCAACAAACACTTTCGTACTTACAAAAGTTGAAACAACACATTCCAGCAATTAGTTCTCGAAATCAGGTGATCCAAATATTGTTGTGATTTAACCAATTTATTGATGGAATTAGGAAATTCCATCAAACTTACATTTACAGTAAAGATGACTATTTTGATTTTCTGTTGGAAATTTATCTTGAAAGTGAGTGCGTGATTGTACTTAAAGTAACAATCATGGTGCAAGAGGATTGTTTTTAATCGCTGACTTGAATCGATCACACGCGGCGATATACAATGATAACTCATAGAACGTTATTCATGCATGTACACGAAGTTTATTCTCGGTATAGAAATTGAAATTTGCTGTCATATTAATTAAACGTTTATTAATACTGTATAGTAACAATATTTCCTATATAATTAACCAAAGACTATGTAATATTCAAAGACTGAAAACTCTCCTATCTCTGTATGTTAAGCTTTTGGAAACAACGTATTTGTCCTCAACGAAGATATCGGATAATTTAATACATTAGAAGATAGGAGCTACCATGGATATTTTTGTACTCACCGTCCAAATTTTCTACGAGTTTACAGTCTTTACATCTTCCACTGTCTTTGCAATTAACCATTCATAATAAATTTTACATGTAGACTTAATTGTTAAATTCCATTTCTCAAGTTTTGAGATACGGTTGTTAGCAAAACAAACATGTTTATAAACATCTTTGTTCATAAAAAATTAGAAAGAAAGAATGAACGAAGTGTCTAGTATTTTGTGTGGCCACCACGAGCAGGATGATGTGGCGTATTCGGTTTTGAGGAATGGCATTCCGCTCCTCGACTAGGAATGCTGCCAGTTCCGAGATTAAAGAAGGTTCTCGTTGTTTGACTCGACGTCCGAGTTCGTCCCACACATGCTCGATTGGATTTAAATCGGATTGGATTAATTATCCTGCGAATCCCAGTGACCTCTAGAACATGTAGATCATGCATGCGCGCTTCGATGCGGTGTGGCGTTGTCATCCTGAAGCCGCCAAGATGACTGTGGAGGACCTAAGGTGTCTTCCACACAAGGTAGCAAATTGTTAGTGAGGGTTTGACCGCAAGATCTACCACTTAAGTTGTCTCGAATGACCACCAACGGCGATCTGCTATCGCAGCCAATAGCTCTCCATACCATCTCTCCTCCAAAAGATGTAGTCTCCTGAATGAGGTCTTCACGCATGGCTTCGGTTGGCATTCTCCACACTCGCACTCTTCCATCTGATGGCCATACTTGGAAGCGAGACTCATCAGTGAATACGATTCGCTTCCACTGCGGCTCGCGAAAGTGGCATCGGCGCATTGCCCAACGAAGCCAAGTCTTGCGGTGAGGCCTTGTGAGGAGAGTTCTTGTCAAAGGTCTCCGAGAACGTAGTCCTGCAGTTACGTAGTCGGCGACGAACCGTGCGACTTGAAACTGAGGTACCCCACGACCTGAGTAATTGGGTATGATGGTGCTGTGTAAATACATACATATATATATATCGATTTCTTAGCCTCAGATTTGCTTTGTCATTTTTTTTGTTTTTTGTTCAACAGTATATGATCTTACATGTGATATAATCTTCCATATAATATGAAATTCTGGTCTAAAAGTTGCTTGTCTTCTCTGAAAAAGCACCTAGACATATAAAACACTATTTCTAAGAATAAATAACGAATAATTAAGTTATGACAGAGGCCAGACCACTTATCTGCATTGCTTTGAAAGAGAAATCCCATAGACAGCATTTCCATTTGGGGAGTAAACACGATTTACTTGTATTGGTAAATATTGGGTGCAATTGCTTGTGGATTCATTTTCCTGTTACATTTTCAGTTTCTTCGGTGAAATCGCCTCCTAACAGAAATATCTTACTTAATTTACTATCTTCTATTTTCTGCTGATGCCTTGTCTTCATTATTTTCATGTACTAAGTTTTACTTTACTTTTGTTAGCGAATGCATTGATTACATTATAAAAAAATCATTCTTTCATTAATTTTAATATAGAAATGATCTTTTCAATTTCATTATGGAACAAACTCCAGTCAGAGCATGAAGCGAAAGCTTTGTAAGCATTCCTCAGACTGAAAATTTTGCCACACAATGTTAATAAGTAAATTTATCCGTTGTATCTATTTTAATTTCCGGGAACGCAATAGAAGTTTTACCTTTTTCTTGTAAATTTTATGTTTGGATGTTGTTTACAAAGAAATTCAAGAACTTAATCAATCTTTGTGTAATAATCAAAAATGGCCACTAAATCATCAACTATGTACCTTCTGTACAAGATCGGAAAAATGAATACTACCCACTTTTACTCGATTTCTGACAAAAATAAATGCCCTAACTGTGAGTCCAAGCTCACACCATCGTTTTACCTGTACATTAGTAGTTGCACTGGCACATTAGTAGCATTCAACACCATGCGAGTAACTGCTGATTAGATGATATCATAAACAGATTCTTGAATTAGCTCATTGCATCGATTAATTGATTAGTTGATTTTTAGCAGGATTCATTTCTGATTATTTTGTTTGAGTTTTTAATGAGTTTAAGCATTTTAGCTAGAATGCAAGCCAGTGTTGAAATTATGCTATAGAGCGCGCGCCTTTGTTGTCTTAATGCATTTTTATTGCTCCATGTACACTAACGTGTGTGCCCAAATACCGTGCGTCTTCACTAACGACTTTGTTCCCGCCTATGTCGATGCGCATGTCGTGAAATACGCAGACGATATCTATCTCATTATTCCCCTACCAAAGAGTGTGACTATCAAAAAGCGCATCTCTGACGAAATTTCGAATGTTGAAAGTTGGTGTAATGAGAAAGAACTTCTACTGAATACTCTCAAAACCAAAATCATGTATTGTGGACGATTCCAGCATATTTCGGACAATGATGATCCTCAGGTTGTAGATCAAATGAAAATTCTTGGCGTGAGAATAGATAGGAATCTGGGGTTTGGGCAGCATATCGAATCACTAAGATCTAAATCTGCTTCTAGACTACATGCTCTACGCCTGCTGAGACCACACGTCTCCAAAGAGGAACTTCATCACATTTACACTTCGTACGTCCGATCTGTTATGGAATACGCAAGTCCTTGCTTTTGTGGTATTAATAAAAAGCATTCCCAACAACTGGAGTGGATAGATAAGAGGGAGCACAGAATCATTGTCTTTGGTGATGACAATCGCTCATGTCAATGCATCCCAGAATCTTTAGCGACGAGAAGATTATCCTTATCGATGAAACTTTTTCAATAAGCCTGTAGCAGTTCTTCACATATTCTTCTCCCAATGAATCCGACCACATTACCACGCACAAAAAAGTACCAATCTTTTTACACTCCCACAACCGTTAGATCATGTTCCTTTTTCCCTTTTATTACACAAGCAGTTAATACTACAAACAGTGTTTAACAATCTTTTACAATCGATGATATTTGTGTATTTGTACCATTCCTACTTTCAATAACTTGTATCGCATTTTTTCATTTATCAATAAACAACACTACCACTACTACATTGTACAAGTATTGCACTTATTTATTTTGCACTTATTGTTTGCCACCTACAAGCTATTCGCAAGTAAAATCCTTTCAAACCATAGAAATAAACTGTTTATCTGAAGTTCTCTAGAATGGAAATTGACTCAAGGTCGCGGCACATCCGAGGGAACTAAGTTGGGGCATGAAGAACCAATTAAAAGCTTCGATTTACTCATGTGACTGATTCTAACCCAATCATGCAGACGTTGGCAGGTGCATCTAAGTGAAAATGCGTGCGATTTATGTGCCGTTATTGTGCATTGCATGAAGCTTAATTTCCATTCTAGAGGTTTTATTGTTGTCAATTTCTATGCTTCAAACATATAATCAGAGAGATCACTCTTTGCGCTTTTATTCAACATTCTCTCATTGCTTGAAACAGTGGACTTGAGGCATTCTCTATTTCATGTTGAGAAAGAATCATAAATGTTGATGCTTTTTGTAGCACGCTTCAGTCAAAATGCCAGACAGGTTGCTAAGTCGGAGATCTTTTGCATCACCATCGGGGACATCATGCGCATTCAAGGTGCCATATGTGCTCTCTCAACTCTACACATTAGATGAAGGCTGTTTTTAAGTACGCCCATGAGCATAAATTTGGATGAATCATTTTGTAACACCCCCACATTTGCTTTACAGCTTCCAACGCAATTAGATCACTACTTCTGTCGCATTTACATACTTAAATGTATTCATTTTTTGATAATTTCCGTAAAACGTCATGGAAGTTTTGTCTACTCTATATTGCTACATATCTGCGCAGCGTAGCTCTCGAATTCATTTGTCACAGCCACGAATTCTTGTTTAATTTCTATATCAACACATTTTCATTTCCCAAAATTACTCCCAAAATCATTTCTCTTTTCAATTTCATGTTATAATACACGCATAATAGAGTAAGTATATTAGGCAGATCAGCAACTCCGCATTTATTAAATCCACAATCTGTATACAATTTCGATTTTATTAAATGAACTCGAGGTGAATACAGTTGGAATTGTTTCCAAATGTGAGATATGCAAATTTATGCAGTTTTGAAGAAATTAACATGGAGATGAGTGATCATGACAGTATATATAAAAAGATGGTTTATTTAAACTATATATATATATCTATCTATATATATATATATATATATATATATATATATATATATATAGATGACGAACTCACATTGGATAAATATAATCAAAGACAATGATTTCAAAAGACTTTGAAAGATGTAAATGGTTCCACATCGCTATTCAGATTTAAGAAATGAAGCATGAATTTAATGAATCATAAAATCATGCCTAATAAAACTTGAAATTACAGCCAAGAAAGCACAATAAAATCTCGACTTTTTCATGAAGACTTCCATTAAAATTCCGTTCATTGTATTTCCTTGATCATCAGCATGATTTCCGCTTAGTTGCGATGCTTGTTTGCAAACATTCATTCCTTTTAATATCCAACTTGTTTCATACTACTTATAAAGGGACGTCATGTTGGTAGTATATAAGTTGGCAAAAATCTATCTTTTTAAAAACTGCTCAAATAATTTTTTGGACCACAGGAACGTAATCTCCGCAAAAAACTGAATATTTTCATGTAAATATTTCCACTGTATACAGATACTTTTTTGAGTCGACACTGTACCTACATATACTTACTCAATGACACGTATATTAGGTACCAACTATTTTCTTTGGTGAGATATGACGCTTTAAGCATGACATGCTATACTGGTGAGGAAAATCTTATTATTGGGGACGAGCGGCAGTATAAGGTTGGCTGCGGTAGTGGATTTATATGATATTATTGCATGACATCTGAACAATCAGCATCTTCCAGGTTCAATGTCATCTGCTATCTTCGAAAAGGCACTTGTAACGAAAATTGCACTTGAAAATGGCTTATTCGTTGACTGTCTTGCAAAATGTCCGACTTTTCCAGAACTGAAATTGATAATTGTACAAGACACGAAGTCAAGGATGAAATAGCTTGCTTCGTTACAAACCTGCGTTTATGCCAATCTAAAGTTTCTTCAAAATTATAAGGAAATTAACATTCTGAGTTTTGATATAATGTTTCAAATATGAATAATACTTTTTTAATTTTCATCTTTGTTTATCTAGTCTGGATACATTCTCCTGCTGTGCAATCGGTTTTTTTGAGAATAAAGAAAGTTGTGTCACCTTCTTCACGTTTGTATCGACTGTTTAAAATGACTGTTACATTTCATCCTGCAGTGTTGACGTCAAACTTATTACATTAATTCTGACTCGTTTACAGTTCTTCTCTTCCAGAATTGCTTGCTTCTTCGAAATGAAGGATAACTCTGACACAGAGTTCTGGAGAAAGTCTGTCAACAAATGAGAGGAATCTAGACCGGCCAAGGTTATTACAAGTGCTAAACAGTTGACGGAAAAACAGATTTTAAAGTGACATGTCATATAATGTTCAGGACACTCGGAAGGTGTACAGAAAAGTCATCATACAACACTGACATTAGCAGATTTCTTCAAATATTTGTTTATGTAACGCTCAAAATGGTATGAGACAATAGGAGCAACCTATGTGCTTGTGCTAACCATCAAAAAAGTCGACTATTCGACAACATAGAGAATGTTCATTTAGAAAAGAACAGACAGACACTACCCTGCAGAGCAGTCACTAACAGATCCGTCTGTCTGCACGTCAAACTTGTACACGTACAAGTCTATCCACTTCCAGCACGGGCACTTAAAATTAATAAATTACTCTGAGAGATCTGAGGGGTTCAATGAACTTCTTTTCCAAATTCTTAGTTTACTTGCTGAAATGGTTATTAAAACATTTGAAAAGTTATCTTAAGGCATTTTATATGTTGAATAGCTCACAGCCTTATTACTAAACATCAAAGGCAATGCTGTCCCTAAACGCTTCACAATTTCTGTTGCCGCAGAGAAATCTTCGAAGATCATTTGATTGAAACGGATTAATTTTGTTGCAGAACCATTACTCATATTCAATGCTTTAAATGAAATCAGTCTATTAGCCTCCATTTAGAAGTAGGCTTGCATGATTTTCATTTCCTCTAAAAGCAGATGACAAGTAGCCTAATCAACAACTACAATGAAAATTTGGTCAGCAGTCTATCCCTGACGTATAAGCATTATCATAGTGATAATTTCCATTTTGAGTGTATTTATGCTGAGCTTTCTATGATCAAGCTGAAAGCAAAAGGATCGTATTCGTCATCTTCCTTCTCTACGGAAGCACATGAGTTTGATTATAAACACTAAGTGGGTTAATTTCACACAAAATATACACATGTAAATGTATCGGTATGTACAACTTGTACGTACATCTGTATATAACCATGATAGAAATAACTTTTGAAAAATATTTCTTCACCCTGTGGGACCTGAGGATCTGAATGGATCCTTTTAGCTATCTACCATGTCTCTGGCAGTTCAATTGAAATGAAAAATAGCGCACATGACATGGAGGCGAATCTCTCCCCCCCCCGCCACTCTGCATGGATATAGGGTGGCCATTTGTTGAATTGGTACATGTTGCATGCTTTTAAGTGTAAACTTATTCCAATATACATGTACATGTAGGTACGTCTTGCCCGTTTGAACACGACGATAAAGATAACTGAAGTTTACGCACTTCTAGCGGCATACGCGAACTTGCGTATTTATACACAGAGTGGACTGCCAGTCACACGAGGTTGTTGCTAGTTTCCCGTTGAAGAAAATGAATTAGTAACGACAATCGATTGCGGTGATGGGATGAATGATGCTACCATAGAGATAGATTCATATGTGTGGGTTGGAGCAATGTGATATAACTGGTGCGGACATAATTCGATTTCAGCCATTGCATGTAATGGTAGCAAACGATAGAAATGGACATAAATACTCGCGTCCCCTTGGCTTGTGTGATTGGGCGAACGCGCGCATTGCAGAGGTAGCTCGCATCAGAGAACCCAAGAACCTTAACGGTTAGATTGCAGGCTGACTGTCAAGTGAAAAATGCGTAATTCTGACTCAATTTTCCTCCGTGATAAATCCGTTAAATTGAAATACTATTCACACCGTTCGACTCTTCACGATCCAAATTTACTGCCTCTGTACGTTTTATGTGGAATCAACCTTCTATTTGCGTCACATTCAATGAAAAATTGATCTTCATACCCCTTAAGACTAGTTCTCACCGTGATCATCAGTGACGAACGTCATCTCTATACTGAAGCACGCAGAAAAAGCAATTCATCTCTGTGGATGATACTAAAGACTTTGATTGATACTCTAGATCTCTATGTCTATCACATGACTTGACGTCACACAGCAGATGATGCAGGCGATAGGATTTTATCGCTATCCTGTTTGAAGAGCTTTTTTTCGGCTGCTGGCAACAACTGTTCGACAGAAATGATTGTTTGCGTCTCCATAACTTGTTCACTTCGAAGACCTATTTATAAGCACTCCTTATCAACTGTCAGCATGGACATAGGACATTTACTATATATTTAGAAGATTAGCTACTCCATGATCTCAGGCGAACAAAATGTTGTAGAGATCCTTTTCTGTCTCGGAATTTTACATTTTCACGTCGTTCCGGGGAAAGAGACCATTGAAGATGGAATTGCTGGAACTGACATTCCAACGAGTCCTACATCTTTAGCACAGTTTTGACAAAAGCTAGCGACATAGTTAATGAACTGCTAAAGAATATGAGGAGGCTGTCGTTTGCCAGCAGAGTTTCAGTAGAGAGTTCACAAACCACCATCATCTGTTGACTTGAACCAGTGGCGAAGGCAAGGGGGGGACAAGGGGGACATGTCACCCCCGAAATTAAATCTGAGCGGGGGAAAATCCTCGTGTTTTATACGGAGATATATTAACATCATTCGATGTCGAATTATTAATTTATTAATGTGAGAATCTAAAAATTCTACAGTACCACGCTTGGTTAATTTTCGCATGTCCCCTGTTGCGCAACGATCGCGAGATAGTGAAGAGCATACTTGAAGGCATAATGTTTACAAAAGGATATAAAGGCTACATCTGAAGATATTATATATAAACTTGTATATATTGTATGATCACATGCGATATAACATAACAATATAACAATAGCGACAAAACAATGCAAATCACCTGTTGAAATCACCTTGTTGAATGACGGACGATCATTGGACTTTGATATTAAGTATATCAGAGGGTGAGTATAGGGAGAACTTTGAAGGGAGCTGCACGTTCTTTCCAAAAAGTGCACATATGCATGTACGTTCTCTAAGATACATGCACTCTAGGGAACGTTTGCTTCAAGTAAGAAATTAACAAATTAACGCATGATACTGCGATATCAAATTGTTTTGTAACATCACATCGAGAGCATATTTCGAAAAATTTCAATACATTTCAAAAGGAGGATACTGCAATGCTAAAGGAATTAATATATCTAGAATTTGCTTTTATTCGTAATGTCGGTGCACTATCATAGAATTATATTGATTTTCAAGCTTACAAACGGCATTTGAGTTTACTTTTTGAAGAGTGCAAACATAATCAAACATGAACTCATAATTCAAATGCATTGAAATTGAAAAAGGACTCACACAGAGCGATGCACACTATATGCACTTCACTGAAACGATTTCAAGGCACTTTTGATGATGGATATTAGTGACTAATCTCAGATAATCCGCATTCGTTTTGATTTCCTGTAATATTTACGTTCAAAAGGCAATATAACATCAATTGAGCTGTGATAAATGGAAAATGTGAAAAAGCTTTTTCTAAGAAAATCACTTCACAGACTGGTTTTATCTGGTGGCAAGTCAAAAAGGGAAATGATGGAAAATGATTTCTATTGTTAGAGGAAATGATATCATTTCCATCAATTTCTAAGTCACCGCCAACTCAAGGCGTCAAAATGAAGGACTGTTTGATAGGAGATTTTGAGTTACAAAGCAGGTTGATCAGATGAGCATGGTTTGAAATGAATACAAAGTCACCGACTTTGTTGACACCTCTTAGACAAGACAAACAAAAGGGTTATCAGATAAATTAATTTCAACAAAATTTTACAATTTTAAATGAGTTTTAGACGCTACGGATATAGGAAAGATAGAATTTGCTTGGAAAATGTCTGCTGTCTGCAATAGGTAGTGAATCCTTTTCCTGAGATACTGAAAATGGATATGAAGAAAGTTGAATTGGAATGTAAGTGAATACAGTTGAACCACAGAATTAGATTCATCTGCGTGCGCTTCAGTTTCCTAGAAAGGAAGGGTTATATGCAACCTTAATATCGAAATGGTACATCACAGAATTAGACAACTTGCTCCTTCTCGAATGGATAATTCGTGTATCACTTGCTATTGGAAATGGCAAACAATAAGCTGTCAGCAGAGGACACCAGAGCCAGTGAGAGATGCGTGCGTGCTGTGATATCATTTCGCACACACCAAAACACACATCGATGCCTGTCTTCGATTCAATGTATTCACTATACAGTGAGCAATGCCGAGGAGAGGATGTGAAATCACAAAGTGAACTAATTTTCGTACGCCTGCTACTTTTTTTAATAATGATCGGAAGGGTCAACATTATGGAGAAAAGTTGTGCGCAATGATCTGAATTCTTCGAATCTGAAGGAATTTTGCAATAGAAGCACTTTGCTGGAACTCACATTAATCCGCAAGCAACGAGCGACTTTTTTTCCTATCTCTGTAAGGTATTAGGAATTCCCTTTTGCCCACTTAATAGGTTCCTCGATGTGCCGTCCATTTCGTATTAATCACACTTCTAGTAAACCGAATCAGATAAACAAAATATTTAATTCTGTGAGTTGAACAAATCGAATTAGCTAACATACTCGTACTTGTATGGTACATAATCTTGCAGTTAAATAGACAGTGGTGAAGAGAACGTCGTCTCTAAATACTTCAGAAGCTGAATCGGCTGACACAGAAATGAAGTTATCTATGTTACTCACAGAAGTAGTGACTGAATTCTGAAAAAGACCTGCAGCAGAACGGTGATGGAGTCGTCGAACATTTTTACCTATTAGCAAAAAGTCAGATTATTTTTCACAAAGTTTGCACAGTGCCAGTTCTCCTGATCATACACTGTAAACTGTAGGGCACTAACTTAGGCACGAAGCCGAAATTTCGTGCCAGTTAGCGCCTAGCTACTGCCTTTCTAGTGCCTCTAGGCACCAGTAGGCAGTCCCTAGTATTAAGATATGAACACAAGTTAAATGCCTTTCATTTATGTATAATTTTTTGAAATAAATAACAGCACACCCAGAAGAGTTTTGAATAGAACTGAACTGTCCAACTTACAGTCCGTCAATTCATATGAGCTAATTGCATTGAAACAAAAGTTAACCTAATGCAAATGGCGAATTGCAACGTCTGTAAAAGTCAGCAAAAATAATGTAGGTTAACTCTGTTGCTGTAAACGCAATGTTCTGTGTTTATGTTTGATATCCAATACAAGAGAAATAGTCGGCTAATACAGAATGATTTGCTCAATTAGGATTGTACAGAACATGCTATTATTATAAACTGAGCTTGCCTTTTACTCAGTCGGCGCTATGAGTAAATTCAAAGTAAGGTTCGTGCAGATCGCAAAATGCAGATCAGAAAATTCCTTAATTACTTAATTTCCTCCTCGTAATGAAGAGAGATCTTCCAGAAGCTACAGTTTGAATCTTTAAATCTTAGAAGAGATGAGGCTGCAAGCCGAATAAAGTCTCTCAGAGGACACAGTTCTAATATCTCAATACCAATTTCAATCTTACCAGATCTGAGTGCAATATAAATGAAATTACTGCTGTCGAGGAAAACGACATCATCCACATGATGTATAAGAATGTCACATTGTTTGATATGCAGACCTATTACGTGTATTAGGTAGATGTAAATGGAGGAGTTCAATTCATGGGGAAATTTTACTAGAGTTGAGAGCTACGAGTCATGTATGTTACGCGATGGCCTAATGATTGGATGCAGAGCGGATGCGGAGAGGATGCTGAGGGGATTTGCGCTCCAGTTCTATAGAATAAAAGCGAAAAGTCATATTTCTGTGATCATTCTACATGAAAGTACAATGAAATGTCCATCAAATACATGTTGAAATGAAAAATTGGAATGAAAAGAGGCGTTCTGTTCTCAAAATTAATCGCTACTGTTTTGTGAAGTGAATCTCATTTGTATATCTGGAAAATCTAGAAAAATCAAAAAGGAAGAATTCTTTTTGTTTTGTGCAAAAAACTTGTTATACTACATTTATCTATCATTTGCCTATCATTTGTCTATCGTTTGTCTTCGTTTGTCATGATATGTTATTTTTAATCTTAATATTTGGGGACACAGAATAATTCCATTAAATATTTGCAAGTCAAGTTTTATGCATCTGCTCACACTCCGAAGTCACTCCGAAGTTAGTTTACAAAGTACATGGTTAGTCAAAAGCAACGCAACAACTTTGAATTGAAAATTCTATATCTACGATAACCACATTGACTGAACAAATGAAATGAAGAGAGCAAACGTGATTGGATCTGCATCAGTGATTTGTCTAAATCCAATGATCACTTTCTCTATTGGTGTAGACAGGATATTAATGATTCCTCATTTTTCTGTCATTGTAGTCAAAATCTTTCACCAGACACGGAACCTCTAACGCGGAACAAAGAAACACAGTTACCAAACATTTCGAATATCTGTAATTGTTTTTTCATTCGTCTCTCAAATCCTGACACATAGAAACTAGCAGACTGATAGTTGGCTCAACAATTAGTGGATGATCATGCGGGGATAAGTCGGTAAAGGAGTAGACTTCAATTTAAAGGATACTTTGATCCTCAAATTTGCTGACCAAGTGTGCAGTATATGGCAAATAGTGCCGGATGCTAACGCGGGACACGATGATTATATATA
The DNA here is from genome assembly GCA_907163375.1 of Prostheceraeus crozeri. NCBI lineage: Eukaryota > Metazoa > Platyhelminthes > Polycladida > Euryleptidae > Prostheceraeus > Prostheceraeus crozeri. Next base: position 8,951 of record CAJQUW010003679.1, on the reverse strand, counting down.
TATATATATATATATATATATATATATATATATATATATATATATATACGACAAATAGTAACCCACGCAGAAGGCAAAAAGAAAAAGCACAATTTTGTAGCCCAAACCGGTTTCACCTGTGTTCCAGGCTTCTCACGGGCAACTGAATTATATTACAAAAATTCGAACTGAAGCATGCAAATGATCAACATAACATAATAGATATATGACACTAATCATATGTACTGAAATGGAAAAGGAAATCATAGATTTTTCGGGATGAGCACAGTGAGATTCTATGGTACTGGTGCATGTTACTCACTTAATGATTTACATTTAATTTTGGTTTTAAGATATTTATACAGCAGTCAGTGTTGATGGCGGATGATCATGTCCATCTCTCACTTTCCGACCAAGTTCATCCCAAGCATGTTCGATCGGAGACAGGTCGGGGGAGCGTGAAGGCCAATGGAGGATGCGAATTCCAGATCTCACTATCGCTGTTGTTACACAATGAGCTCTGTGAGGTCGAGCGTTGCCATCCTGGAATATGAGGTTGAGTTCATTTACCGTTGGGATGACGATTGGAGATATGATATTCGATAAATACCGCTCTCCGTTCAAGTTCCCATTCACAATGACTGCGACAGTTCGACCTCCGTACCAGATACCGGCCCAGATCATCACGCTACCACCACCATAGCGGTCATGCTCAGATATGCAGCAGGGTGAATACCTCTCACCAACCATTCAATGCACTCTAATGCGACCATTGTGAAAATCCAAAGTGAAACGGGATTTATCCGTCCACATCACTTGACGCCATTCCTCTGTGCTCCACGACAGATGCTGCTCACACCATTCCACACGCTTTCGCTTGTGTTCGAGACCTGCGCAGAAAAAAATTGGCAGTGAAACAATGTCATTGTGTGAAATTCTCGCATTACTTACTTACTGAGGAATTCTTACAGCAGGTCGGTATGACCTCAAGCCCGCTTCTGCTAGACGGCGATATGCTGTTCGTATACTGCATGCAATTTCTGCTGCAGCTTTCCAGCTGATGGCCAGTCGAGGAACACTCTTAGAGCGATTGCGCTTTGCTGAGATAACCAACTTCCTATCGGTAGCATTGTTTGTCAATCTCGGTCTGCCTGATCCTTTCCTTCTTTTAACATTTCCATCATTGTTCCATCGACTCCACCACCTGCTCACAGTGGAGTGTGACACACCCAACTTCCGTCCAACAAACCTACAACTCTTTCCACATCGTAGCATTCCAACAGCCATTCTTTTACAAACTCTGATTGTGACATTTTTGCTTCAAAATTTAGTCAGAAGGAATTGATTGATAGTGATAAAAGGTCGAATTTGAAATGCATCAACTATGCCAAAGATATCGACAATGGACAGCTGCTATATATTAGCATGACAAATTTGATGCATAGACATCCTGGTCAGTGCAGTATGAAATAAAAGTCGTCCAGTTCCATTGAGATTTTCTATATCAATTAAGTGGATCGTTTTTAATGTCATAGAGTATATATATATATATATATATATATATATATATATATATATATATATATATATATACGAGGATGTTCAAAAAGTTCGTGCCAAAAGTGTAAATCAACATTTATTTTTGATTTCAACAATATACATGTACTGTGCTATAATTCCATATTATTAAGAGCGGAAATATGAAAAGGAAAGTCATTTTTCCACATAGTCTCCATTCTTCATTACACATTTTTCAGCTCGATGACGCCATGTTCGAAACGCACCCTCGAAGAAATCCATCGGTTTCTCGGCGAGAGCATCCTCGAAGGACGCCTTCAATTCGCTGACATCTTTGAATCGCCTGCCCTTCAGTTGTCGTTTGATTTGTGGGAATAGATGGAAATCACACGGGGATAAATCAGGACTGTATGGGGGATGAGGGAAGATTTCAAATCCATGCTGAGAGAGGGTTGTGACACATTGACGGCTTCTGTGAGCGGGGGCATTGTCATGGTGAAAAAGGATTCCACGAGAAAGCTTTCCCCGTCTGAACCGTCTCAGAGACTGTCGCAAGTTGGAGAGGGCAGTTATGTATCGGGATGTGGTCACTGTTTCTCCCTGATTTAGGTATTCAATGTGGATGACACCTTGTCCGTCGTAGAACACAATGGCCATTACTTTGGTTCTGATGGACTTCTGCATCAAAGGCTTTATCGGAGGAGATGTTCCTTTGACTCGCCATTCCATGCTCATTTGCTTGGTGCCGGATCGTAATCGTATAGCCATGTTTCATCACGGTTACAATTCTCGAAACGAACTCTTCCGGATTGCGGTTTCGAACATGTTTATCAGGTGATTGCATAGCTCGATTCTTGTCTCGCGATGTAGCGAAGTCAATAGCCGCGGCACCCATCTCGCACTAACTTTCGACATGTTCAGATGTTCGTGGAGAATGGTGACAACGGACCCCATACTGATGTTGGTTGCTCTGGAGATAACTCGAGTAGTGATCTTAGGATCCTCACTGACCATGTGCTCCACTTCATCGACTTGGTCTTGTGTCGTGGATGTTGTTGGCCGACCATCTCGGTGATCATCTTCGGTTGATTCTCGACCCTCCTTGAATCGCTTGACCCACTTCCGTACAGTGCGTGGTGCCATTGCTTCATCTCCATAGACCTGCACTAGGTCCGCCGATAGCTCCTCGATGCTTTTGCCAAGCCGAACGTAGAATTTAGCGACTGTTCTTTGTTCCTCCATGATTGAAAATGAAAGCTACCTGCACAATTGCATCAACAACAACATTTGACAATTGAGTTGTAAACAATTGCATCAATGATCAGCACTCATCAATCATGAAGTAAAACATGAAATCGGTGAATGAACCCTTAGCAAGTGCTACAAGGCCAATGGAGATATCTACAATTACGTCAGCACACTGCATCAATAGCGACTAACGCGAGCAACTCTTTGAATGGACTGAATTAGTCTTGGCACGAACTTTTTGAACGTCCTCCGTATATATGATCATAAGTAATCGCCATGAGACTTAATAATAAAGATAAATTAAAAAATCAACGTAGTCTCAAGATAGAAATTGTTTATTCACGAATTTTCGTCTAAGACTTCATCAGGTGAACGAAGTAACTTCGTTCGGTTACTTCGTTCACCTGATGAAGTCTTAGACGAAAATTCGTGAATAAACAATTTCTATCTTGAGACTACGTTGATTTTTTAATATATATATATATATAGCGTGTATATTTTTCAAAAAATTAATGGTAATCAAAAATACAAAAATTCATCAGAAGATACAAAGCCAGTTATACATGTTAGAAAGCATTTCATCAATTACATATCAAATCACGACGTGCTATATTCTTAGATCACTGATGACTAGTAAAGTTGTAAAGGGGAAAAAATCTTTTGCGCTTCTTGGAGCGGTGAATGTTCACTTTAAAATGCTTGGTATACTTCAACCTTTTAGGGATATACTTTGATAGTAAATGAGTGTCATTCTTCACAATTCTGATGAATAATTTCTTGATCAAAGTTTCTCCTCTCTCTCTCTCTCTCTCTCTCTCTCTCTCTCTCTCTCTCTCTCTCTCTCTGATTTCCGGAATTACCGTTTTGGCTGGATCAATGAGCCGCATTGCTCGTCTTTGCATCCTGCTTAGTTTATTCTCCAAACTGATTGTGAGCTATATAAACAGTGGTGCGGCGTACTCTATGATTGAGCGAATAATGCTGTTATAAATGATCAAGAGTTCATTTGATTTAATATAAATTTTTGCCTTTCTTAGTATGAAGAAACGTCGATTGCACTCGCTATGACTTCACTTATATGGTCATGCCATCTTAAGCGATCATTCAGAGTCACACCAAGGATTTTTAAATTTTTACATACATTGACAGAAAGATTGCATGGCTCAGTGAGGCTAAGTTGGGGCATGGATCACCAATGAAAGACTTCGATTTACACATGTGACTGATTCTAACCCAATCATACAGACGTTGGCAGGTGCATCTAACTGAAAATGCGTGCGATTTATGTGCCGTTATTGTGCATTGCATGAAGCTTAATTTCCATTCTAGAGGTTTTATTGTTGTCAATTTCTATGGAACTTCCTGTGCGAGCCACCAGCCAACCCTGGGTGACTTTCAAAGACAGTCAATGGGGCCTCAGTACAGTGTGCTTCTATTATTGATTCCTTGCAACGTTTTGATTCATTTCTTCTTAAAAATTTAAACCAAGAATATCAGGAGCGGCCGCACAGAACACTGTTGAGCTAAGCAATCACCAACCTATCACCCGTCCATTGAAATTTGCATAATTTGCAGAGTTGTAAACAATTCTCTATCTAACACTGCCTCTGTGCGGTCGTTTCAGAATATCAGAACGTTTATTCTCAAACTCGTTCATGGGTGATAAAATGATTGATAATAAAGATTAATGAAGTCAATGAGCTCACAGATGATATGAGATTCATAGATCCACATGAGTTTTCAATGTGCAGAGAACACGTACATATTTACAAATGATTTATTGTGATTAATCATGTAAAAATGAAAAGTATGGATGATGAAGCGCTGGAAGGAGAGAATAATCAATTATTCATGTATTTCAACAGATCAGATAAATCACGAAACAGCATATTGCAAAAATTATAGCCACAGTAGCGAAGAAAAAATGGCATAGGCCTATATACAAACGGTGATTTTAGTAAATGTATTATCAATGTGTGGAATCCTAGGGCATATTACACCAAGCTATTCAATCCTAAATATCAAGATCTCCACAATTTCTCCAATGGAATTGACCCATTAACTCCCTCTTCTATGACGGTTCCGAAACCCAGCATTTGACTGGCTATCATCTACTCTAACTCTCACTTTGACAAATCTGAATGACTTATTCACATTCTAATTGAGTCTGCTATTTACTTTTATTATTCTGTTCATGTCATGCTCGTGTCATACAACTTCATCATATTCAGTGCTATATTCTTAGATCACTATTGACTAGTAAAGTTGTAAAGGGGGAAAAATCTTTTGCGCTTCTTGGAGCGGTGAATGTTCACTTTAAAATGCTTGGTATACTTCAACCTTTTAGGGATATACTTTGATAGTAAATGAGTGTCATTCTTCACAATTCTGATGAATAATTTCTTGATCAAAGTTTCTCCTCTCTCTCTCTCTCTCTCTCTCTCTCTCTCTCTCTCTCTCTCTCTCTCTCTCTCTCTCTCTCTCTCTCTCTCTCTGATTTCCGGAATTACCGTTTTGGCTGGATCAATGAGCCGCATTGCTCGTCTTTGCATCCTGCTTAGTTTATTCTCCAAACTGATTGTGAGCTATATAAACAGTGGTGCGGCGTACTCTATGATTGAGCGAATAATGCTGTTATAAATGATCAAGAGTTCATTTGATTTAATATAAATTTTTGCCTTTCTTAGTATGAAGAAACGTCGATTGCACTCGCTATGACTTCACTTATATGGTCATGCCATCTTAAGCGATCATTCAGAGTCACACCAAGGATTTTTAAATTTTTACATACATTGACAGAAAGATTGCATGGCTCAGTGAGGCTGTCAGTTCTTTTTTGGCAGATAATGGCAGCAGACTTCTCTTGGTTTAAATTCAATTTATTCCTTTAGCACCAGCTCTGAGAATGCAAGATCTCCCCATTGATGTAATCTTCAATTTTTACTTTAGTCTGTAGCATTAAAGTATTATGTAGCATCGCATATTCCGCACCCTCAGTTTGGAGGACTGTGTGCTTCTGATCTGCACTCATTCATGTATGCACCAATAAAGGCCTCATCCTGATTGAGTGCATTTAGTGCACTGACCCGATGAACATGCTAGGCTTGCTTTTAAGCTAGTTTAAGAAAGCTTCCTTCGCTTATGCAAAATGCTGCTCTGCAACTGTCACAACCTCGAAACTTTTCACAACTTTTAAGAGACAGAGGAAGATCATTTTTCTGTCAAGCTATCAGTTTATTAGTTTAATGTGTACGCGTGTGTTAAAGACCAATGAGAAAACGATTGCTGAAATTCGATGATTTTCTGCTGCTATGATTCTTCCTGTACGAATAGAAGTGGCCATTGAATTTGAAATTTACTGATGCAAATCCGATCATGTGCCCCATCTTTATGTTCATCTGTTCAGGTATTGTGACTATCATGGGTATAGAATTTTCAATTCAAGGTTGTGGTGCTACTTTTGACTCGCCCTGTACTCTTGATATTGTTGCAAAAATATGACATGCGTAATCTGATAGTCTTCATGGAGAAAGTTTTTTATAAACATGTTATTCTTTTCTTTAAATTCGGACTGTTCTCCGGCAGAAATTTATCAACATGATGTGATTTTATTTGAGATTTTACAGATTGTCAAATGGGTCGTTGTTTTGCATCAGATCACTTTTTGAAGCATTGAGTTTTGTGGGGCTAGCCTTGGTCGTGGGTTTGCCGGCCGCTGAAAGTACCCGAAAAAAGATGCAGACAGTCGCTCATCTTGTCGGATCTCTTTGTGCACGCTTCTTTTACTAAGCAGCTCTACCAGCTTATAGTAACCTATCCGAGTGAACGCCACAATGAGTCCTTGACTTCTGGAAGTTAGTAATAATAATAGAAAATAATAATAAAAGAAATAATAAATAAAATAAATAATAGATCTGCTTTTTCATGCCACATTTTCTTCGCACGTAATTGGACGTGAGTGGCACGGTGTCATGGAGAGTGCAATTTCATTTGTGAAATTTCCTAAAAGATTTTTCTTCTTCACATTACTATGATATTTGACCTCCAGATTCCAAATTTGATGGTTAAAAATCATTCATCAAAGATTTTTAGCACACTGGAAGGTAGTGTTTGAAGTGTGGCAAATTGCCGGTAAATTACCCATTTTTCGGGGTTACCTGATTGTATTTTGCTATGACGAAATTTCCAATGCAGTGATAGGTAATAACTTGGCAGATTCAATATTGCTTATGGAAATAGTAAATTAAGGCAAAAATAAACAAAATTCATTTGTTGAAACAAGGTTGCCTCATTGTTTCTAAGCTACGTGGATTGCATAATCCTCCTTACATTGACAAGTAGTTTGGAATTATAGAAAGTTATAAAGATTTGTAGTACATAATTCACAAAACATTATAAATTTCGCATGGAAAACATAAATTTGCGTAATTTTGAAACGCAATTTCATGCTATGCTAATTTCATTCGAAATTTTAGCCAAAAATATTTGTTAAGTAAATTGATTTTGATTATAGACAATCAAGATCAAAGCATGTGGCCGAATTAGGCTGCGATTACGTGTTGCCGAGAATCATTTTTTTGGCGTCAAACTTTTGATTATCGGGTCTATTTGGGTGAATGATTAACAAACTTTTAAATAATGTTAATTTTTCATTTCTTAATCGCAATTCATTTGAAAAAGAATTAGACATTAAGCAAAGTTCAAACCCATCACCAGAATCATATTAAGCCAAAATTGCATTTGGTTAAATTTAGAGCATATTGGTGTTCTACATTTGAAGGTATTAGGACATGAATATAAATTACCGGTAATTTTTAAACACTGTTGGAAGGTGTTTCTCCGGAAGTAGCTCATAATTGGATGAAGGAATGCGACATGATAAAGGAACAACATTACGGAGGAATGTTTAATGTCAAAAATGCGCGCAACCACCTCCTTAAATATATTGACAAATTGTGCTCTATTGCGACTATCGAAATTTTGCCTTTCGTATCGGTTTTCTAAAGTTTAGGATCATGTAGTTACCGAAAGTTTTGGTAAAGATTTGGATGAGAAGTTCTGCGAATACACTAGGTGACATGCCACGCGTAATTAAGGAACACACCAAACATCCGTGGTTAAAGACATTCTATTCTTCTACCCGCGTACATACGCGCTGCACTAAAAGTCAGAAATCACTTGATCTAATGCTGTCAAAACATGGGAAATGTTTATGAATACGCGGGGCGAGCGTTTATAGTTTGCGCGTCGTCTACAGTTGTCCGCGTTGCCGCTTGAACCACTAAGATGAACCGCTAAGCATGTTCTGTCTTCCCTGAGCATGAAATTGAGGTCCTATCACATTGTTTAGCCTCTGATATATGCAGACACATGAGACGCAAAGTCTATATAACAGGACGGCCGACAGATGTTGCAGCAATGTCAAGCATAGCTACGGATGTTTAGGGTCATGTGTACTTACGCGTCGTTTACGCGTGAATTACGCGTAATTGAGCGTGGCATGTCACCTAGTGTATGTTGACAAGTTTCGCAATGACCTTCTAGTTCCAAATTTTTCAATTGCACCCAAACTCCATTGCATATTTCACCATGCGGCCGAATTTTATATATCCAGGTACCAAGAACTGGGCATTTAGGCCTACAGTGAACAGGTGGGCGAAACTTTACATTCAAATTTCGATTCCATTTGGCAAAAAACAGAGTGAGATACACTGCTAATGCGACTTTGCCAGAAAACTTTTGGCTGCTGTATGCTGTACGAATCTACAACGGAGGGCATTTGAAGAATATGCTGGAAGCTTTGTTTTTGATTATATAACTTTTTTGATAATTATATGACTACAATATTTTTATTATTGTAATAGAGCCTGGCATTTAACCTAATGTTGAAGAAATATTTTCAAAACTATTTATGAGCCTTTTATGAAAAAGAAGAACCTGAATATTGTAATTTAAGATGATTTTGAAGGAATTACACCGCAGTTAATGTCATCGGGTAAGGTTTTGTACCCCCTTTCAAACCCTAGTAGCCCAGCCATGGACACAGAATCCATGATCGATGATTCCAATAAATCCATGGAAAATTCAAAATTGAAAATCATTGTTGTTAAGCATGTTTAATGATTGGAAATCTTATAAGCATTGTCAAAATACATCAGTAAAATTATCATTATTGAACCAAAATACGGCAATTACAATATCTTAAA
>CAJQUW010003677.1:0-15113 GCA_907163375.1 Prostheceraeus crozeri | reverse complement strand
ATATGTATAAATATTTTTATAAATTTTGTTAACAAAATAGTCTTCTTTTCACAATAAAAGATTGCCAGATTAATAAAGCTGTCATATTTAATAGGATGTCCAGTCTTTTGCTGACGAAGAGAGAGTGATTCAGCTAATATAAGATGATCAATTGATTTATCATATATATTCGGAGAAATTCCATGTAGCAATTATTACCTGCGAATGGTTTTACTTTGAAACCTGCTAACTAAAGAAGGAGCAATCCAATTGAATATTTCAGTTGATAGAAAATAATCATTGTCCTTATGAATCTGTTGTTTTGAATTTTACGTCCATGGTTAGGATTAACGTAAATTGACTTGGACTGCATGAGGTTTGTGGAGTCCTGCATTACGCTAATAATACATAAGTATAAAAACATATTTTTCAATTGAAATTATTCAACCAGGCCCCTAAATTAAGTGTTTCAAGTAGGTCTCATTTTTTTGGTCCTCTGTTTCACTGCAGAAACTCCTTACTACTGTTGTTGGTGAACTCAGACTGCTGCCTTGGACATTCCAGTGAACAATTTAAGATATCTTACGGGGGACGACGCTTGATCTAAGAATATCATCTCAATGGAGCTGAAGGCTGACGAACAATGTTAAGGTGTGACAAATTGGAAACTTGTCTCATCTATCAAGCTTTCGCCTATTATCACCGGCATCCAGTCAACCATAATGCTGAGTTCAGCGTCCCCATGGGGACATTATATCAATCACAAGATGTTTCCTGTTAATAACTAGGACCAAGTGCTAGCCTTCTAAAATCTGAACTAATGCCACTCAGTGTGAAAGTGTCCCCAACTTGAGGTTCTTACTGTTAATGTAGTAATGAGCTGTTTATACTAGGCCCCTTTCAAAAATTGGCTTCCCGATTTCTTCTCGTTTGGTCAATCACATCACTGACAAACTGTTAGCATTGCAATGACATTGGTATTTAATGTGTTGCTTGTGTGATGCTAAATCTGTTTTTTGGTTACAATGTATTCCATTGTCATATATTTTCAGCGTGAGTTGGCTCGGCAGACTTGTTTGAAATCGTTTGGTGCATCTTACTCCAATGCCACTTTCACACCCAGATGGTTATGCCCATTGATTTCGTGCTGGACCTCTGTAATTGGTGGAATGGCTAATCAAGGAGCAGGTGGAAACTTTCAGAACGGTAAATTTCTCTTTTTAATGCTGGTCTCCAGCGCACAGCTGGTTAAATGCTTGGCCTAGCTAATATTGCGGTCCAGGAGGGCCGAGCTTTCCGAAAGTGTCATTGGGGAGTCGTCAGGAAGGGCATCCGGACTAAAAGCAACTGCAAACAACTCCCAGAAAAGTTGTGACAATTGTCCAGGCACCTGTCCCAAGCCACCCCAGTATGGGGGCAGTTACTGACGTTAGAGCTTCATTAAAAATTAAAGCCTGACAGGAACTGAAGTGGAACATTTTTTTTGACACTCAAAATTAAAATGTTTATCTCTCTTAGCATCAGTAAATCTTATATCAAATTTCTTAATTTTGAAAATTTCTGGCAGCCATTCGTTTTTTTTTAGCCCTAATCAGTTTTTAAAATGCATCATCAGTTTCACCTGAAAGTTTAAAGAACGTTTTTTTCAGAGAAAAAACAGATTGAGTTTAATGATCGAAATAATCCCTGTTTAGAGTGGGATCAACTAGACGCACAATTATAATTTTGGAAAATTTCTGATCCATCGTCTTTCTATAATGCTAGTTTCGAATTCACCCGCATTATTTTTATTCCATTTTTCAGAGCGTCCCTTCCACATTTTTGGTAGCTCACGCCAGGTCGCTTAATAGATATGCTTGAAAAGAAAATACTCCAATCTGGGAAAGTATGTCGCTCTATCTTGTGTGGACGAGGCTGATAGAATGATTGATATGGGATTTGAAGAGGAACGTGAGGACGATCTTTTTCATATTTCAAGGGTGCGTGTTTTTTTCAATTCAGATTTCTATCGATCATATGATATTGTTCCAACATTACTATTTCCAAATGATTCGACAGTAGGCATCTAATGATTTTTTCATTAAATGCATTCTGGAGTTAGTTTGATCGAATGGCGGCACAGTAATAGCTATGATCGATATTCTTGTCATTCTCGAATACACTGAGAAGATTATATCAATTTTATATTGCGTAGATAGATATAGATAACACCTGTTTACGCATCATTAGAGACAATCACATTTACAGAATTCCTGAATTCTTTTCTCAGAACTCATGAATAACGGGATAACTTCGCCTTGCTACTTGAAGTTGCAGTGTTAATTTCGTTAAAGGAAATGTCGAGTTCTTGAAAGAATAATGCCTTGAGACAATGACAAGGCAGATGATATCATCATAACTTATTAGAGGCTGGGATGTTGATAGAGAATAAAATAAGTGTGTATATTAATCTCTGTATTACATATGCGGTATTGGAAAAACAATGCCAATGTTATCAAAATATTCTCATAGTAATTTTCGAAGATAAGACAACCCGAAGTTTTCATTGAAATAGGCCATTTAAGAATATAATTTACTTTTCTTCATGAACTATGGCTTAACAAAAATTTATTTTTCATCGGGAAATTGAAAATGTTGAGCCGCCATTTTCCTGCACAAGATTAGGTCCTGGGCTAAGAAGTGTGGTGGAATCTAATACTTGGAAGGTCAATTTAAGTTTTTGGATCCCTGATTTACGGAAAGGAAAGCACGCCTACATACGAGTTGAAGATTTGTTTGTGATTCTGCAAAGTAGTTCATAATTAGTCATGCCGTATTCTCAAATAATAATCAACTCATTTCATGTGTGTGTTCCTTTGCTTTGCTGGACTTGCCCTTGTTGATAACATTGTTTCAAGTTATCGCTCAATTAATAAGTCAGATCAGCGGATTTCTCCATTTTAGCAATTGTGTGGTTCGCACGTTTTTGGGGGCGCAGTGATTAGGTTGTTTTGGTGATCGACCAGGAAGGGCAATCGGACCTCTGAATCAAATGCTGGCGGATCCCATTCACCCAATCCACTCCTCCTTAATGGGAGGATCCGTGGAAACGTTAAAGCCACGTGTTTATATGGCAATAGGCGCTTTTCAGGGTATTTACTAAAAATATTTTCAATAGTATTACTCCTGAGCAATTTTTAGTTTTTCTTGCAATAGATTAACTGAACTTATAAAGAAAGATTTACATAAAACATTTTGATAAAAAGAAATGAAATTATATTTATCTTTTCGGTGCGTTACGAAAGATTAAATTAATTTTAATTTCCTTTTATCAAAAATCTTTTAGTTGATAACAAGAAATGGATTGAAATTTTTGATTATCTCGGCTGATTTTTGCCTGTATATTAAGTGAACGATGAGGTGCATCTGCATGAAATATATTGGCTTGTAGAATGCTTTGGGCTAGAGTTCGCAGAGCAGTCACACAGTAGCTAGTATCAGTGCAGTACTCGCCAGTTCCAGTCTAGACGAAGGCAGATAGCTCCCAGCAGCAGACTTTGCCAGCATGTCAAGTTCCACTAAGAGATAGCTGAGCAAGCAGGTACAGGAGTGAGATCCAGTCAGTCGCAGTTAGTGCAATAGAGGTACAGTAGCTGACAAGGTCAGGCCAGTTCAGTTACCTGATCCCAAGACCCCTTAGGCAGTACAAGTCATGTATCACAGTAAGTCTCGTGACAAAGGTGCAGTCAGGTGTAGCTGTGTAGCCTAGTTCAAAGTTTCACTACCAACAGTCCAGGGGTCAAGAAATGCAGTCACAGTAAGTAAGTTCCAGTAGTCTTGTGTCAGCTGGCCTACAGCCTAGTTCCGCACAGGTAAGTTCAGTAGTGTCCTGATCTACCTACGTTGCAGTTAAGGCCAGTAGTCACAGTCAGTGTATAGCAAGTACCACAGTTGTCAGGCATATTCAGCAGCTTCACAGTCAGTCAGTCATGTAGCGAGTCACAGATGGTAGTACTAGAGGCAGTCACACGACATGTTAGAGTCAGTATAAGTCGGCACGTTAGCAATAGTGACAAGTCTCTAGTAGAGTACAGTACCCTCGGTGTAGAGTATGAGTCCACCCAGAGTCAGTAGTGTGTGCAGTACCTCACACAGGACAGTGTCATTAGTCAGCAGCGCCATGGTAGTAGTGTTCAGGTGTGTCCATATTCCAAGTTAGTTAGTCAGTCTAAGTCATGTCTCAGTAGTTGAGTTAGTTAGTAGTGGTTCGTAAGTCCTGTTCAGAACCCTGTCAGTTTAGCTACAGGTATGAACCAGTAAGTCACAGCCCACTTGGTTAAAGCCAGTAGTCCCAGAGGTTGTCCCACCTGTCTCAGAGAGCAGTCAGAGAAGGTTAGCTGCAACCAGTTGTAAGTAGTTCGAAGCAGCAGTTTTTATGGAGTACAGGGCAGCCAGTATAGTCAGATAAGGTACTAGGGTCAGTTAGGAGAAGTAGTAGTCACATTTCACAGCAGTAAAGTCGTTCAGTAGGATAGTAGATGCAGCATGTGCAGTTCAAGCTTAACTTGAACAATGCAGCAGGTCAGTTCAGTAGTCCACATGTAGCCAGCTCACGTAAAGAAGTCATAGTAGAATGGCAGCCAGTTGAGTCACGGACATGTACAAGTGCCAGAAGTTCCAGAGTCACGGCAGTAATCCACATGTCCAGTCAAAATAGCAGTCCCAGTAGTATCAGCCAGCATGGTTCCGAGTGCAAGCAGTGAGTACTGCTGGCCCTCGGACAGATTAGTAGAGTGAATTTCCCAGTCCAGGTAGTCTTGTTTCCTAGAGTCAGTCAGGATTTCAGTTAGCAGGTTAGCGAGAGTCATGTATATGTGAGGTATCAATGCAGCAGCACCATGCAGTTAGCTAAGCCAGTAACAGTTAGTTCAGACAAGTCCCCAAACCAAGGTCCAGCTCGCAAGTTCGAGAGGCCATGTAAGTCAGTCACAGACAAGTAAACCACGGTTAGACGCAGGAGTGGTGTCCTGCTGCCCACGTCCCACAGTTAGTTCTAGATCAAGGTCAGTCCGCCCAGCACTGTCCAGTCAATGTCCAACAGCCAGTAGAGTCACAGTCAGCAGTCCCCAAAGAGTCAGCCCAGCCCACCGAGTCAGGTAAAGTTACAGCCCCCCCCCCCTAGTTCGAGTTAGAGTCAAGCTATGTCATCGAGTAGGTTCACATAGTAAATAGCCTCCAGTTTCCCAGTTAGAGTGAGACTAGTAGCACTGGCAGCATGTTACACTGCTGTCCTCTGTTAGGTTCAAGGTAGTCAGTCAGTGCACAGTTGACAGTCAGCAGTCTGTAAGCAGTAGTAGGTTGTTAGTGCACAGTTAGCAGCGCGTTCAGTAGAGAGTTACACCACCACGTCAGTCAGTCAGTGCACAGGCAGTCACAGTTCATCCAGGTGTCACATTAACGAGTGTAAAGTTGAGTGAGCGTTGTAGTTATGTACAGTAAGTTCAGTAGTACAGATGTAGCATCAGTTATCTCAGCAGTTCAGCAGAACCAGAGTAGCATTGTCACCAAGTATTCATCAGTGCACCACAGGTATATGTAGTACAGTCCTAGTCCCTCCCAGTAGCTCTAGTAAACAGGAGGTTCAGTACTGTACAGTAGTAAGCAGTAGCAGTACCCCAGTTGCTATAGTTCCAAGTCCAGTAGTTCGAGTAGCAGGTAGCTGTATGCCATAGTTCTCATAGGTCAGTGACAGTATTCACAGTCAGTTTAGTACAAGCCATGTCAAGTTAGTTCAAGGGCTGGTTAGTAGGTTCAGCCAAGTACGCAGTTCACAGTTCCAGTAGCCCCACAACTAGTTTGTCCACTCACCGAAGTCAGTAGTTACGTTAGTTATGTAGTATAGCAGTAGGTGAGTGCCCACAAACGAAGTTGCAGTTAGTGTCAGTCAAGAACGTTAGGAGCAGTGCCAGTTCAAACAGAGTCAGAAGAGTACTCAGTACTGCAGTCGAGTGCTGCAGTAGAAGTCAGGCCTGTACAGGTGAGTCAGTATGGTTGCAGAGTCAGAGTCCTGTGTCACAAGTAGTAGTCCAGCTACTGCAGCAAAGTATTTCAGTGAAGTCAGTTCCCAGTGAGTTCCAGTGTAGTAATGGTAGAGTAATCCAAAAACTGTGTTTGAGTGAGTGTTGTCAGAGAGGACAGTCAGTCAGACTGAGTAGTAGAGTCAGGGACAGGTGCCCTGTTGCAGTGTCAGACGGTAGCTGCAGTATCAGTCCAGAGTAGGGCGCCAGGATAGCAGCTAGCTGAAACAGTGACGCTCACATAAGTACGAGCTCAGTGCAGTCACGTCGCCCAGCACCAGTTAGTGCAGTCAGTAGTAGGACCAGAGGGTTACAAGTTGTTCACAGTCATCCCAGTCGATGAGTTGCATATGTAGAACACGAGTCAGTGTACCTGTAACAGCAGTAGCTGTCATGCCCAGTAAAGTAGCACAGTAGATATGTCACGACAGCGTGTATGTTCAGGGCAGTGCAAGTTTTCAAGTCACAGTACACACCAGTCAGAAGTCCTAGTTGCCTTGTTCCCTGCAGGGTGTCAGCAGTCAACGTAAAGTAGGCCCTGTCTGGACAATCACAGTTTAGTTGCTGCAGTCAGTCAGTAGCTGCAAGGTTAGTTAGCACCATCAGTCCCACAGTCATGTATCGAGTAGCTGAACTGACCTTGCAGATGATGACTAAAAATATCTGCTAATTTTCCCCGAATGAAGAATAATGTATAGACTCCAAGAAAATAGGAAGGCAGTGTGCTGGTTTCGCGTGGTACTCGGTCCCTGATGCTAAGGCAGATAATTCAAGCATCCGTGGAAGCAGTGGACTTGAGCGAGTGAGAAGGCACTAAAATTCTCAGTGCAGGCCTGTGATTACTCCTCAAATTCCTCAGATTCCTCAAATATTTCTTTTACTCCTCAAATCCTCAAAAATTCCTCAAATGTGACACATTTCAGACTAAATGTAGGATAATGTATTGTTTTTTAGCGAATGGCGATGATATGTAAACTTCCAGTCAAGAAGCTTGAGATTAGGAATCCTATAAACATAGTATCCTACATTCTGATGCCTGAGCTTGAACAATTATGATTTTATAACGTGTTCTTATTTCACGTTGTTTTTTTTTTCATTTCTGGAAGCTACATGGCTGCAGAATGTTTTTTTTGGGGTTCGTCCGGTACTTTATTTTTGCTATGCTATGCAGAGAAGTCAGAAGTTGTTTTTGTCTGTTCTGAACTCCTTAAGTGCAAACACTTTCCCAACGTATTTTAATGAGTGAATACACTACGATCAAACCCTACAGAAATTGTATATTTGAACACTGCAGATCAATTTTTTACTTCCAACCATCCCATAATGGTTGCGGAGATATTCCAACAATTAAAATGGCTTATTCCAAAATGATTTTCATGTGTTTATCTTGACCTGTGTTTTCAACAGCACTGTCATTATGTTTCTGCGACTATAGGTGTGCCTAAATGTAATGCCTGTACTTACTTTAAAGAACTTTAGGATATCGATCGTCATATATCCATTATGTGGATAAAAGTGTAGGTAGCCTAGTCCACGTGGATTTCAATGGTCTTATCAACTGAAGCTTTGCTTTACTCCATGTCTCTTTCCATTATATTTCCGCTGAATTATGAACACATCCAAGGGGGGTAAAGCGGCATGGTCTGTAAATGTAGTTGTCTATATGCTCCTGGTCACTAGTGTGTGGGAGCTAGAAGCTTATGAGGCTATGAACTTATGAGAAGCCCTAATGAGTCTGCAGCTACGTTTTTCAGGGTTTGCAGACCGACATCTGAACACAAGGTTGGTGTGAAAGTAAATGCACACATCGTTTATCGTGTAATGCGAACTGAAATTAATGAAGACATTCTAACCACATATTACTGGGTTGGTAGATTTTCAACCTGGGGTCTACTGCAAGATGTGGATGTCAATCCTCTATTCGGAACTTCCATACGAAATGGAGGGTTGGGGATTAATCTTTGCACTCTTTGCCTGGATGATACCAACGACTTAGCTGCGCAAGTCTGTTTTCTCCTGACAGTTGTTTTGTGTGTCGGCTGAGAGAATTCATGTTCATTTTGAATGTAGATTGAAGCGATATGATCAAAGCGCTGACAGAGCTGAGCAAGAGCTACCAAAACTTATGCAGTAAAAAATAATATGAATATATTTCGATGTGTAATGTGGCGTAATCCTTCATAATACTGAATTTTTTTTAACCCAAGATCAATGCGCATTCCGTCCAACGATTTTTTGATCCTTTTTTAGTTATGGGTTACTCTCACTCCCAAAATTTGTCTAAAATCTGTGAAAAATTAATCGTCACAATATCCCCAGATGCCTGTATTTAGGATATTTTTTCCCTGCATTCAAAATATTGCAGTATACAAATCTGACAAGCAAAAAAAATTGAATTGGTGACGATAGCGTGAAGTACAGCGATATCAGCAGCTTGATCTGACATCCTCTGTTCGACACATTCTAAGCAGATAGTACTTGAGGTCAACAAATTAAATTCGTAACAACGCGGGAAGTGATTATGACCAGGCCATTATCCCTTTGTAATATACACAACTTCAAAAAGTGTGGTGTGGTCAACCCTGGGGTTGCCTTCTTCGACCTTCATGACTTGAAGTTTGGCCCAAAATCCATGCTAAAAATTGCATCTTTTTTGCAATTACCATATTAGGCTCCGCTTCCATTCCTCAAATTTTTCAAGGAAAATCCTCAATTTTTGTCATAAGCTAATCACAGGTCTGTCAGTGTGAATTGTGCATGATCGATTATTGTCAGAGAAATCCTTCAGTCGATATTAGAATGACGTGAAAATCATTCACGTATCTGACCGATGTAGGCCTAATTTGAACATAATATTGAACAATCAATTCGAACAGAGATTTCTTTATGAGCAAACAAGGTATTGTAATCGGAATTTGAGTCAATAAATTAAATAACATAGGAAATTTATACAATTCATTCTTTGATCATTGAAATGTTATTCCATCAATTAATTGAAATTGACGTTATTGAGCAATTAATTGGTTGAACATGGAATGATTGAGCAGTTAATTGGTTGGACATGGAATTATTGAGCAATTAATTGGTTGAACATGGAATGATTGAGCAGTTAATTGGTTGGACATGGAATTATTGAGCAATTAATTGGTTGAACATGGAATGATTGAGCAGTTAATTGGTTGAACATGGAATTATTGAGCAGTCAATTGGTTGGACATAGAATTATTGAGCATTCAAATCATTTTTGTTAACTACTGGCAGCTAGGCAGCCGATTCCATCGTTGCTGTATCCTGTCTTCATCTGCGATGAAATTGGTTGATTTTCATATATCTCAAATTGCAGAATCGCAATGAACCGCCAACAAGTATAGCGAATAATCTGCATTCTCGATATTCTACATATAGTTTAGTTGGAAAAGACAAAAGTTACGTCACTAACTTGAAGCTCAAAAGGCAAAATATAATCTCATGGAAGCTCAGGACACCCCATCACAAATCACGTGAAGAAACGGAGTTAACCCATAAGGACCTTCAACATTTTAAAATCTTGAACTGTTTTTGTCATTTACAGGGTGAACATAAAAAGAATGTCACAACTTCAAATAATTATTTATGGTAAGACAGGGTAACGTACGAGGTCTTGCAAATATACCACTGGTGAAGATGACGCTTTAAAAAGTTTTTTTACATATATTAATATGCATTATGTATTCATTAGCTATATTTTTTAAACAGATTCTCCAACTTTTACCGAGTCATAAATACCAGGGTGCAGTTTAATCAGTTTGATTTTGCATCACTGGGATTCCCATACTGGCAAATAACTTCATCGAGTAATATCTACTTTTCCCTCTGGGATTCCCACAGCACGAATGAAATCTTGAATCACAAACGACTCTTATAAGCGGTACTAAACAAAACAGCTCTTCATTTTTCGTTGTTCGCTGGTTTGGCTTAGCCGAAACTGAAAGCTTTCAATGAAGCTTCAAACTTCCAGCTTTGAATTCAGAAAATCTGAATGAACAACAGTCGTTCAACGCGCTTTTCGATCCAAATTTGGAGTTAGTCCTCCCGACAAGAAGCACTTACTGCGTTAGTTCCAATAGTTCGTTGAGATTGTGCAAATCCCTGTGCAAAGGCTAGAATCCAGGCGACCTCGAGTGAGGGAGAGTGTTGAGCGCATTCGAAACGTTTTTGTACGAAGTCCGCAAAAATCCACTCGTCGAGCGAGCCTTGAACTCCAATTACATCAATCCACCATTTGGGAAGTTTTAAGAGAACAGTTGGCCATGAAACCGCACAAATTACTACACCTACAAGCCTTATCAAGCGATGAAAAAGATTGGGCATCTATCGGTCTGACGGTATTTGAATGAGAATTGTCAACGATGGATTGGACGTCATTCATCTGAAGATAGATCCCTTCACCCTTGGCCGCCGCGAAGACCAGATTTAACCCCTTGCAATTTTTTTCTTTCGGGCTATGTTAAAAATGCAGTCTAATTACCACCTCTTCCAACAGATGTAGAAGAACTTAGATCCCTAATTACAACATCCATTCGGTCAGTGACTTCAGAAATGCTGCAAAATGTCTGGCATGAATTTGATTATCGAATGGACGTCGTTCGCATTGCTATAGGTGGTCATATTGAACACTTTTGACGTAATTTTGTTAAGAATACAGATTGTTTATATTGCAAAGTCGTTGCTTTATCAAAGAAGTTTAGATGGGAAACTGAAAAAATGCGAAAAATTAAATAATCAAGTTTCTTCATAACCCGTACAGAAATAAGTCCGTATGAATCATAGTATGAAAAGGTATGACAACGCATACGTATGTAATAACATACTATGAAACATAGTATGTACAAGTATGAATAATGCATACGTGTGTATAAACATACTATGAAACATAGTATGCATAAATATGAATAGCGTATACGTATGTATTAACATACTGTGAAACATAGTATGCATAAATATGAATAGCGCATGCGTATGTATTAACATACTATGAAACATAGTATGCATAAATATGAATAGCGCATACGTATGTATTAACATACTATGAAACATAGTAGGCATAAATATGAATAGCGTATACGAATGTATTAACATACTGTGAAACATAGTATGCATAAATATGAATAGCGCATGCGTATGTATTAACATACTATGAAACATAGTATGCATAAATATGAATAGCGCATACGTATGTATTAACATACTATGAAACATAGTAGGCATAAATATGAATAGCGCATACGTATGTATTAACATACTGTGAAACATAGTATGCATAAATATGAATAGCGCATGCGTATGTATTAACATACTATGAAACATAGTATGTACAAGTATGAATAATGCATACGTGTGTATAAACATACTATGAAACATAGTATGCATAAATATGAATAGCGCATACGTATGTATTAACATACTATGAAACATAGTATGCATAAATATGAATAGCGCATACGTATGTCTTGACATTCTATAAAACATACTATGAATAAAAATGTATTGCGCATATGTATGCATTATCATAGTATGAAACATAGTATGCATAAGTATGAATTTCGCATACGTATGTATTAACATACTGTGAAACATACTCATAATTGATTATTTAAATTCATACCATATACACACATACTACATGTTATTGTGCAGGAGTAATCTATGTTGAGTAGCGACAATTTTTTTTTTTTTTTTTTTTTCCTTTACATGTCTTCCTTTTTTTTCCCTCTTTTTTCTTTTTATGTTCTTGCTTATATTTTTCTTCTACTATGATGTTTGATGCGTAACCCGAATTTTGTACCCATGCTGAATGATGCTGGTGATTATCAGTCCATCTATACAGAATTAATGAGTGATATCAAATATAACTTAAAAAAAGTAAACTAAAAAAAAAAATCAAAAAAAAAAAAAAAACAAAAAAATGCTAAAAGAAAAAAATAAACAATCACAAAAAAAAAAACCACCCTCTACTCGCCAACCCCCTCCACCCCCAGCCTCCACCCACCGCTCACCCGCTCGTTGAATATGTTTTCATAATTTTCATAATGTTGCTGTTCAACTTTCTGATGAATGACGTACCCATTTTTATCTCAGGTCATTGGAAAGAATTATCTTTCATTTAATTATCTTTGTCTAGTATTAAATAACTATTTTGCTATCATATAATGACATTATTTGCAGATAACGAATTCGTCAATAGTTCTGATTCTTGTGATAATGAAATTTTTTCATACATATGTATATATTGTTCATGCTTTTCAGATACTTTATACAAAACGTCTTTGCTACAAGCTGAAAATTTCATCTGAGACGATTTTATCAAACACGTATGGTACTTAATGCATACAATTCTGAAATATTACTCATTGTTTTCTATGATTATTAATGCAATAATGATATTTATGGAGCTTCCACAGTATCTCCACAATATTTCAACGTGTTTTTAAAATGATAGTTGGGGGAAAACCTACTGATGATGCCCAACACATCGATTTTGTTTTATTTTTAATGCATAAATGATTCATTTATGTATATTTTAGTCTAACCAAGAATTCATCGAGTTGGATCCTTCTCATCTCATAATTGCATGACCTACATGCATTTTTTTACATAACATGATGATATCATAAGAATTTGATTAACGATTACCATGCATATAAGAGCAGGTATTATTCTTGTTTAAACGAAATAATAACGTGTCTTGTAGCTTTTTTTTGCTCAAAGAATTAGTTATTCAACGAGTTTACTTTTGAAGTCTCATGTGTATTATGGATCTCTACAATGTCAGTAAAAATTTGAAAGTCCATTTTTGAGTAATCTAAAAGTTAAGTATGAAAGTGTTACTAATATAATTTCCTTGAGTTGCCATTGATATCGCGCTAAGCGCTATTTTGAACACCACACTCTTAAGATAATAAATTCTATCAAACATGATTCATGAAAGTATAAAAGCTAATTCAATTAGTTTCGAAAAATATTGTTGATATTTGTTTTTTTGATTATTTATCTTTTCTATTATTGCTTGAGAAAATTGCCACCTTATCATAAAACGTGTACAATTCTTTTATTAGTGTGATCATTGTATCTGAAGTTTTCCATCTATTGCCCATCAGGGTTGTCCAGGTCTAACTCAGAAGGCTCCCTGGTTCCTTTCACTTCTCTAATAATAAGGCATTAGTTTTATTTCCATTGAAAGCATAAATGAACTTGTATGAAAACGTCAAAACAATAAACTTCACACTGTCTTGACGTGGGAGCATTATTATTAGCTGCTTCGCTATTACAGGTCAACGGTAACGGATTTATTTTAAGATATGTTTATGCTACTGAATGCTAACGAGTTGACTTCACTTTCGTTTTTTTTATCTTCTGCTTAAAGGGTTTATGGTACCGTCCTCTTCACTCGAACTTTGATTTTAAAAGATCATACAAAATCGTTTATCTTTGATCAAATGGGTACGTCGTTCGTGTGTTATAACAAATGAATGCCATATATGTGATTTTAACGTATGAGAAATTGTAATTATTTTGATCTTAAAATGATGCTAATAGCTGTCTCCCTCATGATATGTTCTCTATCTAAATCAGTTGACTTGTTACATTTCACATGTTACCGGAGAGACAAGGTGCTTTTGACTTTGTTCCCTTTCAGATTAAAATACGACATATTGAATACAGAATGCATGTTATTATTCATATGATAAGTGGTGCATATAATAATGAATTCATGCTGAAAATGTGAGGTTCCGCGTACCCGGGTCGCTATGATTGAAAATATGAAAGAATACCTTCTTCTTCGGGTACGGTATATTAAATAAAAATTACAAATTTTTTCCTGACGTTTCGCCGTATACGTATGATTCATACTATGACCTAACATAGTATGAAACTTAGTATGAAGCATACCCTAAATCATACTGAGCAAAATCATACTATGAAACATACCATGAAAAATCATATACGTATTCATACCAGACACACGTCGTGAAAAAGTTAGTTATGAAATCATAGTATGGGAATAGACGTATGAAGACATACTATGAAATCATACTATGAACATGTAACGCTTCTGTGTCGGGCCATATCCTGGCATACGTGATGGATTCATACTATTGACTTAACATAGTATGAAACTTAGTATGAAGCATACCCTAAATCATACTGAGCAAAATCATACTATGAAACATACCATGAAAAATCATATACGTATTCATACCAGACACACTGTGAAAACGTAGTATGAATCATAGTATGGAATAGACGTATGAAGCATACTATGAAACATACTATGAACATGTAACGCTCTGTCGGGCCATATCCTGGCATACGTATGATTCATACTAATGATCGTTACATAGTATGAATCATGTTATGAAATTTATGTATGCATTACTCATTATTATGCAACACGCTGTTTAAAACATGATGCTGTAAACATAGTATGGAACAGACATACGAAAAACATAGTTATGAGACGCGTTCTAAGAGCATGTTAACGCGTTGTTCGTGCCATACGCATGAATCATACAAAGAAAACATACTATGAAAATAGTACGTTATACTCATCCTAAACACAGAAGCGTGAGTTTTTCAGAGTATGTTCCTGACATATAAAAATGGCAACATATATGCATAAGCTAGTATATCGTACGACAGGAATATCATGCATAGCGCATATGTTTTGATGTTGTTACATATATTCTATAAACAGATGAAATTCGATTATTATATGCACCACTTATCATATGGGAATAATAACAAGCTTCTGTATTAAATGTGTATTTTTAATCTGATAAGGAACAAAGTCGGGCACCTTGGTCTCTCGGTACATGTCAAATGTAGCAAGTATACTGATGTAGATAGAGAAATATCATGAGGAGAAGCAGATTAGCATCATTTTAAGATCAAATAATTACATTTTCTCTTACGTTGTTAAAATCACATATTATGGCATTAATTTGTTATAACACACGAACGACGTAACCCATTTGATCAAGATAAAACGATTTTGTATGATTTTTTAAAAAATCAAAGTTCGAGTGAAAGAGGACAAGA
>CAJQUW010003676.1:0-19159 GCA_907163375.1 Prostheceraeus crozeri | reverse complement strand
AGTCATTGCAAAATCGTGATTCTGTTGGCTGAAATTGTCATTTTCTGAGTTTTTCATTAAAAACGCTCGTGTTTAGTATCTTCATAATCAATGTGATGTGAG
This sequence comes from Prostheceraeus crozeri, assembly GCA_907163375.1. Lineage (NCBI taxonomy): Eukaryota > Metazoa > Platyhelminthes > Polycladida > Euryleptidae > Prostheceraeus > Prostheceraeus crozeri. The sequence goes on along the minus strand of CAJQUW010003676.1, from coordinate 19,057 downwards.
GAGTACGAATATGTCAGTTTTAAATAAATTGGTTCAATACTTCTTTTTCAGACTTCCACATTTATTGATAAACTCGTCTGTACATCGGGAGGTCGTTCATATTGAAGTGAAAAAATAGCAAAAATCTCTCCCAGTAGTTTATGACCTGTATTGGGTAAAATAGCAGCGATACCCGGCGCATTTCGTCTATTCAGACAGCATCAAGGGTTGATAAGTATATGTACAAGTGGGTATCTATACAACAAGTGCAGGACATGAAAATTCAGTGAGAGTATCTCATCTGGTCAACTCTTGACGTCTGTCTTTTTTTGCTTGTTGATCGCAATGTTGAGGGATTCAGTCGAGTAGCAATCACCGTCTTTTAGTGACTGAGAATCTGGACACCAAAATCATTAAAGATCATCACTTTATTATTGTGGCATACTGTGGCATGTTCACTGAGTGCAATTTTCTTATCTTTATTTTTCGGGCTGCTTTCATGTTTTCTGCATATAATGGTCATGGAAAGGTCGATAATTACATCGGCCAAACGTGTTCGTTACAGAGAATTCATTTGGAATCAAATTTGGACCTTATTGGAGATATCCATGAAGGTCGGATTATTGGCTATATTTGCTATTGTACAAAGAGGGTATGAAATATCTCCAACATGTATTCATGGTGGCTGCAAGATTAAACCAAATCACAGTCATCTGTGAATGTGATAGCAATTTGGGAAGGTTTTGGCAATTCTGTCAGAGGACACATTAGAGGAGAGAAAACTTGCAATATTTTGACCATTGCCTGTAGTGGACTAATCTGACAGACCGACTAAATGTCTCTCATTTACTTTTCATATACAGATTGTTTCATAAAAAATGGATCACCCTTAAACATCGCCTTAACTTCAACTTTGTCTAACTCCGCCAAACTTGAACGAATTTCTCTGAAATTTGGAAGATATGTCAGTTGTGCTTACTAATATCATTGTTGGAAATTTCAAGCATGAATATTGAGTGTTTTCCTGTTATAGATAAAAAGTAGTAGATAATTTGATCTTCATTTAGCAATGTTACACAAAATCATACCTCACTCTTATAAAATGACATTTGTTTCCTTGGGTTATGTAATATGTTGTTCTACAAGCCAAAAGCTATCAAGCAAAACAAAAATAAAGAAAATCGGTCAATCAGAGCCAGTATAGCACCATTATTCATCAACAATAATGTAACTGCTACGTACATGTGATTAACTGGACTTCATGTTCCATAGCTTCCTGACTTCGTTGCGGTGGTGTTGGCAGCACTCCTGATTGCTTTCAGCTAGAAATCTATCTCTTATACCGGTTGAAAACAATACAAAGCACAAATGAACAATAACGAGATCGCATTCACAAAAGGCAAAGTGTCAGCCTTACTGAAACTAGGTTTTCTTTGCGAGCTACAAGCAAGTGACTAAATGTCCCTTACACAAATGTGCATCGATGGCATAATGATGATTTTCGACTCTGTCGTAAAGAGGGCTCTGGCCGTCCACGTAAAACATCCAAACGTAGAGACCGCCTAATTTTGAGATTTGTTAAAGTTGATCCAAGTCTCTCGTTAACTTTGGCTGCACTAGACTCGTCTATTTTTAAGTCCACTATTCGTAGAAGACTTATTGAGTCGAATTTCAAGAGCTGTAAGAGGCCCTCTCAGATCGAATTATCAGATCAGCATACAAAAAGACGTCTCAGATGGGCAATGAGTCATTGTCACTGGCGAAATCAATGGGATCGGGTTGTCTGGTCTGATGAGGCATCAGTCCGTCTGAAGGATAGTGATGGACATTATCTTGGCCAGCTCGTTCTCCTGATCTGAATCCCATAGAAAATGCATGGAGTATTTTAAAACGTAACGTTCGTAGTTCACTGCTACCTATACAGATGGCGTATCACAACTTACGTCACTGTTAAAAAGAGAGTGGAGAAAGTTAGATCAGTCAAAAATCAACGATATCATCGAATCAATGCCTAGACGAATTGGTAATGTCATTGACAATAAGGGTAGGGCCACAAAATATTAGCTTCTTAAGAACCGTTACTGTATCATAGCTTATCAGATTATATAAGGACATTTAAATATATAAGGGACATGAAATAACATGAAAAATGCTTTCTGTATCATACTTATGTTCTATTTAGTCAAATTTTAGGATGATCCACTTTTTATGAAACGGACTGTATTTGTATCAGGGCCTGTATGATAAAGTTTATTGTTTTGTGCACTTCACCATCCTTAACGAAAATATCAAATATTTGAGTGAATCGCTCTAAAAAGCTTATTTCCTGGCATTGATTGCATGATCGCATGCTGTAGGCCCCATGTATCATCTGTAATATAATTGATTACTGTCGAGCAGTAAGGTGATTTTTTTAACATTTCATGCAGAGCATATTTGCATTACATGTTTAGCGCGTTTGTCTATCACAAATTAATTGGATTTTGCTTGATGTATAGCTGCATATGCCGGTGTCTATTTCATCTTATTCCTGAGAGCATCTTGATAAACCATTAAATGAATTGAATCAGTGAATAATAATGATCATATGAGGAAATTATTCCAGACATAACCCGGGTACTAAATATTTCAGGCCAAGGCTGCTTCCACCTCTGGATGTGGCATTAAGTCCAAAAGGAACTAATGTGTCTATTTAAGTATTTATTTTTTTATAATAAAATGTTAAATTCAAAAGGTCACACATTTCTATTTGCATGAATTGTCACTCCACTCCGTAAAGAAATTTCAACATTCTGATGTTTGTAGCAATGAAATATTCGCTTGAATTGATTTCGGAAAGTTACATTACATAATGGATAGATAAACGGATTCAGTGTTGAACTGACGTAGCCAATCCAAGTCACCGTAAGAACATGATTGGAATCCACAATATCTGGGCGAAAGGACACAACCACGAAAACGATGAAATAAGGCATGAAACATACGGTGAACACTCCCAGGATAACACCCAGCTGAAAAGAAAAGAAAATCCTTTGAATTAACAAGCCTTACTGTAGACAATAGGTTTTTTATTGTACTGTTTAATCATTTTTCTTTTCGCACTATTGTATTGTTATTTGAAACATAGTTATTGATCTACCTAGGAGAATGTTGTTCAATTCACTTTCAATTCGATTCAGTTCAAGCTTTTATTATCTATATCATGAAAGTGCAAGTTTTTAAAATCAGACTATATCAGAAATAAACCGCTACATTTCCTTATGTCAAGAAAATGTGCAATAATGATGAAAACGAGATATTCAAGCTCATGGTATATCATTTAAGGCCAAGAGATCTCCATTTCCGCGACTTAGAAATTGTGGCATCTCATAGTGAATACTGCGTTTGCTGTTGCCCATCTTGATAAGATACATCTTCCATGGGCTATGGTTCCGACCGCAAGATTTTTTCGGCGCCACATTGCAACATCACAGAAAGACTGTTTAAATCAGAAAAGTGTCGGGATGTGGACCTCCCTGAATGGCAATTTATGAGATTGCAGCAACATAGTTCTGAACATTTCCTGATGTTTTGATGTTTTAAGAATGAATGAAATACGAATATCTTAGTTCGCCACTGATTTGGTAACTTAGTCATGGCAATTTTTCAACATTTTTTGTTGCGTAACTTTATAATTTTTGTTTTCAACGGGAATTAACAACAATGAAATTATACAAACGATAGATAAAATTGCTATGCAAAAGATGCGCGGCTAGTAGGATTCGAACCTACGACCAAGGTTAAGTACCTGTGCTCTACCAACTGAGCTATGAGCCACTTATGCGACAAAGTCAATTGGCAGGATCAAACCCTAACCACCACACATCAGTTGTCATTGGAAGAAGGGATTCCATTAGAACTATCATAGAGACGCACGGGTGTGATGATATTCAGCTACAAGAATTGCAGCTGTTCTACAAGTGTTGGATGTCTATGGTCAACATGACTGCCTCGAATATTGAGCGAGCTTCAAGTTCATCTCACCTGACGGGCTGCCTTCATTTCCTTATGAAGTCGCGACTGCCCCCTTGCTGATTCTTCGCTTCGTCTCAGCGGACGTCTCAGTAATCGTGATTTCCTGCGCAACCTCTCCAACGGACCAGGCCCGTGTTGTGGACTGGGATTTGGTGTCGTCACGCTGAAGCCGGACCTCTCAAGCGTGAGAATACTCGAGGCTGACGGTTTCCTCGACTCTTCGTCCTCATCACCCAGTGGAGTTAGAAGACTTGTTTTGGCATTGACTCTAGCAGCCGCAAGGGCATCATCTTCAGGTGTGACGACCTGACGTTCCGGGGTACGTCGTGTAGGACAAGAGGCTCCATTATGTCGTTGAGATAACGGGAAAAGACGAAAGCCATTGGATTTACCTCCAAGTCTGCTGCAATTTCAAAAAAAGAAACTGCATTTTCACGAGCATTGAATATGGCTTGCGTTGTCAAGACGTTTGTGACTTTAAGCTTACTTTTAGTTTTCACCTAAAATTACTGATTTTAACGAGATTTATGACCTATTTGAAATATTTTTTCAAATGTCTTAATTTTGTAACTCCTCTGCACAACAACTTTTGATTATACGCGATCACTCTCAACATAATAGCAACTTTATTACACGTCAAAGAAAGTCAAAACAATATAACTGATTACAACAAAGCAAGCAGATAAATGATGAACCTGAAGGCTCCAGGAAACAAGATGCTGTTCGCAAGCTGTCCACGATATCACTTTCAGCAGTCAGAAGGCCGAAAGGCATTCTGTCGTCAATCTTGCCTGTCACCACATTTAATTGATCCTGTACAGAGCTTATTGACAACCCCATAAATGTAGCCTTCCGTTCAAAAAAGAGGGGGTTATCACAGAAATGGTGAGTTCTTTCATAACAACCTGTTTGAGACGGTGGTCATCAGCAAAACAGCTGGCAAGGGTACGCATGGCTTACATACGAAGAACATTTTGAACCCTTGAGACATTGAGAGCATTGAGGAGACGGGAGCTCTGAGCAACTTTAGGAAGATGGAGAGATGTTTTAAAGCTGTTCGTCTGGCAAATGTTATGGGAGATCATATCACGCAACATCGCAGCCAAATGTTAGTTAGCCTCGGCAAATCAATGGTTCGCCAAATAAATAATTTCTCTTACATACGAGTAAGTAAAGAATTCTAAAATGGTGATTCCATAAACTATATCACGATTATCTAGTGTCCTGTAAAAAATCGATCAAGAAAACTCCTCGAGATATGTGAGACGCTTTTACTATTTTTTTGAACACGCAAATACGAAAAACTTTTCACGAGAAGCTATGCAGCTCTGTCGCCCTGGGTGGGAGAGAGCTGACCCTAGCTTTGCTATTTACTGTTTTCGGCATTTGATTGACTTGGACAAGTTGTTTCACGCACATACATCAGTTTTTTCACTTATCAATACAAATGATGGCTCCTGGTTGATAATGCATCTTCCATTTCAAATAATAGTTTCCTCAACGCAGTATATCCCTTAATATTGATTTGATAAGTGTTGTAGAATAAATGAAGCAATTATGAAGTGAATTATCTGTATGTTATACTGCACGATCAAATAAAATGCTGAAGTTTCCCTTGTAATTATTTTTTGATGTTTACTGTAAAGTAAGTTTGCAGATATTGTTATGTTTTGTGCATGCATTTGTGTATAAAAACACTCAGGTGTCAAAAGTAAGACTGAAATTGCGTTTTGGAGAAAATTGATGCATTGCTGCTTGTGTTATAAGTAGTATGCGTTGTAAGGTATTATACAACTACAGAATTTCAAAACGTACAAATCTTCAGGGGCGACCGCACAGAAGCAGTGTCAGGCTAACAAATCTCTAACAGTATCATTCACCCATTGAAATTTGCTTGTCACAGACAGCTCACTGTCTAACACCGTGTCTGGCTAATAACTTGCTAGAGCAGTTTTTCAGATGTCCGTTATCACGAAGATCTGTATACTTGTTCGAACAAGCAAAAATCCAGCAGTTTATTCAAATGTAAAGCAGAAAAAGGTTTCCTCAAGTTTTGGTCAAAATTCACACAGGCCTTTGGTATCCAGCGCCTTCAAACGGTGTTGGGTGCGAGTCAGATGCATTTTACTAGCTTCCAGTTGAGGGGTCTTAAGTAATTAGATATTGTCAGTGTTATACGGCATGATTATGCATAGTGAGCTACATTATGTGATTGAGCAATGTTGAATATGTCTGTATCTAGCCAATGCAATAAAATACCTAACATTTTGTATGTTAATCCATTGACATAGATTTTAGCACTGAATGAATTGGAACCGTTTAACACATAGAAGTGGATAATAGTACAGTAGAATCATAGAAATTAACAATACCATAGAAAGTCCTAGAATGGAAATTGCATGAAAATTAAGGCACACGCCGGGGGAACTTAGTTGGGGCAAAAAGCAAATTGTGCGAGCTTGTTTCCAAGTTTTCTGATTGGCATTCATACTTATCAGGCCAATTATCGATGTAGATTGTTGCCCCTTGTCCAAAGATCATGTGCACAAAAGCAATAGTGAATTTACAAAATACTGCGCCGACAGGATGACAAAGAAGGAAATCCTTTAAAACGTTATGTACGGTCATCATTTTGAAATATCGCTCCTATAATCTATCAAGAGTATAATCAGACACATATGCAACTTGTAATGTCGATTTACAGAACATGAATTATTCCAGCTTGAAATCAGAGGCCAAGAAATGTTAGAGCACTTATTTCATTTTGAAGGGCCCCTGTTCATTATATTTGAACAATTTTCAAAATCTCTGCATGCATTCGAATATCAGCTGCCAATATATCATCAAATTATATCACTTAAGTCATTCAATGATTAATTGAGTTCCAGCGACATTCTATTTATCTGGGAAATGATTGTAGGTAAAGAAGAAGATTTTAAGTGTGCTTATTCCAGAAAAACACTAGGTTTCTCAACCGCTTGACCGAGAAATTATCCAATAATTAGAAGTCTGTGAATTCTTGAAATGTTCCTCCAATCAGTACAGCGACCACTTTCAATATGACTCTGAACCAATTTTTGATTCGAATTCCAGCATTGAAAAATTGGAAAATAGTTGTCAATGACTGCTACAAATAGACACTATATTAATCCATGGAATAGTAGGCTATTTCACATGATACAATACCACCATCTCACTTCAAAGTCTCTTCATAAAGATCCTGTAATTTGTTGTCAACAACTTCCAAAACCAACTTGGCAAATAGTTCGACTATGGTATAATGTTTAAGATCGAATCTGATGTACAAACCATAGATTTTTCCATGTGCCATCACTGTACATAAGCAAGATATCGAACTTCCGTTCTAGTGTACTATTATCTACTTCTATGAGTAGAATGGAAGTTTGATATCTTGCCTATGTGCAATGATGGCACATGGAAAAATCTATGGTTTGTAGATCTGCTTCGATCTTAAACATTGTACGAAATATCTATGCAAAGCAATGTAGTGCAATATCAAAGATATGTTGTTATTGCAGAATATCTATAAACAAAAACAATTTAGAGGCAACAATGCTTCATTTGGAGGGCAACAATGAAAATGAAGTCAATGATACCAATACTTCAATGATATCTAATATAATTAGCAAATTCATTACACCTGAATATGGACATTCAAATGAAAACTATGGACATGCCGCTGGATATCTAATCAATCTACGCATTGAATACAAACATGTGTCTTTACTTTAGCTAATGGTATGAATGAAATGATTTCACGAATGTATTTCGTAGTCATAGAAATTTTGTACAATAATATTATATCACAGAATTTTTTGAAAGCAATCATGATTTGTCGGGCACTAACGTGCCCTCCAAATCACACATTGCTTTCAAAAAATTCTATGATATAATGTTACATTGTATCATAGTCAAACTACATGTATTTGCCAAGTTGGCTGTGGAAGTTGTTGACAGCAAATTGCAGGATTTTCATGGAGAATTTTAAGTGAGATGGCAGCATTGTTTCATGGGAAATAGCCAACTATTACATGAATTAATATACTGTGTCTATTTGTAGCAGTCATTAACAACAATTTTCCAATTTTTCAATACTGGAATGCGAATTAAAAATTGGTCCAGAGTTATAATCGAAAGTGGCCCGTGTGCTGTTTGTGAGAATATCTCAAGAATTCATAGATAAAAATTCTAATTATTGGATAATTACTTTTTCTAGCGGTTAAGAGATCTAGCGCTTTCTAGAGTGAACACATCGAAAGCTTCTTTAGCGACAGTCATTTATCAGAAACTTAAATGTTGCTGGAACTTTTCAATTAATCACTAAATGACATATGTAATGTAGTGTGATGATAGCTTGGAGGCTCTCAGCCTCTAGACTTCTGGCTGTGGGGAACGCTAAAACACAGAGTGTATTCCACAAATATTCGCGATGTGCACCATTTGGATCAGCGTTTGCGAGAGGAAATCGACTCCATTTCGACTGAAGAGCGACAGGCAGCACTTCTTGCATTCAAGGCACGACTCCATACCGTGTTGGAAGTTAGCGGACGCCATGTTGAATAAAATAGCTTCTGTTGTTCCATTACTTAAAGCAATAAATTTTTACATTTAATTTCCATAGTTTTCATTGTTTTATTCATAAATCGTGACGATAAATTGAACTCATAAATCATAATAAAAACGACGTTCATAAATCCAACGAAGGCTGAAGAGCGCTCTCCAAATGAGAGCGATATCTACGGTGAATGTGTCGATAAAAGTAAATAAAAGCATACGGACATAAAATTCCCAGGTATTGTCTTTCTTTTGCAGAAAGTTCCGGTTTAACATCTTCATCATGGGTCAAATGGGAATCGATTGAAATCAGCCAGGTGAAACACCTACATAGGCAAGATATAAAACTTCCATTCTAGTGTATTATTATCTACTTCTATGTTTGAATGTAATTTGTATGGTTGATCGCGATGTTTATATTCAACAATAGCAATCAGCAATCAGAACAATAGCAACTCGCTTCGCTCGTTCTACAGTTTGAGTGTCGTATAGACATCGTTGTAACATTGCTATAATGTTGGTTGTTGAATCTTTGTAAAGGATGCAAAGAAACAAAGTCAAGTAAATGCAAATTTATATTCTTACCTAATATGTATCCAAGCTAGCCATTGCTTGATTTATACAAACACTTTGGATTTATAGGTCTGATTTCTCCTTAATCTGAATCAAAGTAATGCTGCTCTCTTTTAATCGTTTCATCATCAAACAAATATTAGAATTTGAAAACTTCCTTCTTATGTCTCATTATTCTCTAGCACATGCAAATAATCAAATGATGACAATCTCTAGGGAGCTTGGTCATCGATTTCTATTAGATCAGCATCTAATGCATTGCAACAAAGAATTTCAGGGATTATAGATGTGATTCCCTCGACTATTTCAAATAATTATTGCAAGCTCATTAAATGTCACACGAATATTAACAAACGGCTTGCAAATACTGTTTTCAATTCGCTGCAAAGAAACATGAAAGTAATTTGCTCTCAGCAAATTGTGTTACGTATTCTTGCAGAAGGCTAAGATACACTCAATACCTTTGTAATTAAACGTGGACTCGAGAGTGAAGTTGAGATTGAAGCTGAAGATTCCTAATTAAGACTCATGCTATTTCCGTCGCCGAATTACAATAGTTTTGCATTGAAATCGGTTAGATCTAAAGATGAGTACAGCCTATTGGCTATACACCGATAAAGGAAATGCCACACATTTTTCAGACATTTTCTATCCAATTTCTCTTAATAGCTCCAAGCATAGATTTGAATATTCCCATAATACTATCAGGTGGATTGTTAATCAAAGGTTAAAGTCTATACTTAGTCTGGATTTAGTGAAAAGATAGTCTCATTCGGAGTATATTAAATCTTCTGACTTGGACTTTCTCATCGTGTACAGCATGATGTCGTCAGTGATATATTATAAATACTAATAATAAGCAAATTAATTTGGTGCAGACTGCCATGAGCATGGCAATAAATTGTTTATCTGAAGAATGGAAATTGACTCAAGGTCGCGGCACACCAATGAAAAGCTTAGAATTTCACATGTGACTTATTCCAACCCAATGATTCAGCCGTTGACAAGTGCATCTCAGTGAAAATACGCGCGCGTTTTCTCCCACTATGGTGTATTGCATGAAACTTTACTTTCATTCTAGATGTTTTATTGTCATCAATTTCTATGGCCATGACATCTTCACTTTGCCGCTTTGTTTAGGAATTCTATTTAATTGTTGCATCACTAAGTTGATACATTTAATGAAATTTTAATATATTGTTGATCGACTCACCAAATCCATGCAACTCCAAGCGACCGTTACCAAATGGCAGCAATCAAATTTACCAAATTTAGAAAGCTCATATGCATGTTTGTTAATGAGCCATCATCTTTCTATTTGTCAATAGAAACATAGAAAGCATCGAAAGATGAAATCAAGTCATTCCATAATAGCCGCAGATTTTGAGATCGAATCGCTGAAAGCCTCCAATTTAAGTTGCTAAGATTTCTGTGCATTGCACTGACGCGCCATTACGAGATTCGAATGTCTTACAAAGTGCAAGCGATAATAATGCAACTACACCCTCGAGCGAGTGCAAGCGAATCTCGTGGGTGCTCAACGAAATGTTTCCATCTATGTGTAGATGTGTGTGTCTTGCGCAACGCTCTTCTTACCGACGGTCAGTTGGCTTGACTTCAAGCAGAGTAGTGAGTATCACGTGCAACATGACAAGTCATCTGCCAATCCGCCTACGACACGGCAAGAGCAAGCCATTTTCAAATCAGTTGATCTATCTAAATCCCAAGCTAACATAAAAAATAAACTTGAAAAGTCACGTTTTGATACATGACATCAAAGAGTGAAAGCTTTGTCCTACCGCAAAGTCACTTATAATTGGTTTTTCATTATTTTTCAGTGTGGATGAGATTTTTCATGATAAGTCGTACATTTTAGGCGGTGTTAATTAAAAGATGGGAATATGTCAACTGGTTCATATCATTTATGCTGTCCTTATCTCGGCCAATGATAGCAACAGCTCAGTATAAGTGGAAATTCGACTCAAATAAAAATTATATAAACAAATGAACTTTGCTTATACTCGGTAGCACATTAGGCACGGAACCTTTCTTCCATGTGGCCGAGTTGTCATTTATACACTATCATTCTTTTTTATGCTGAGTGTTTAGCAAGAATGCAGAGTGTAACTATTTTGAAAGTCTTAGGTTTGACCCGACCAAGGTTTGAACCATGGTCTCCCGACGCAGACCGAACACAATACCACAAGGCCACAGCGCCGGTGGTAAGATAATGTGTAGAATAGTTTCATGTATTTTGTGATGATATGACATTTTGGCTGAAAAGAGTAGTTTTTCTGACCAACACTTAGCAAGAAGGGATACGAACGGTGAAAGTTTGCAGGTTTCTCTGGAATACCAATGTTTCGGTGATTACCGCTTCTTTGCAAACATTACTTGAACTTGGCGCAACCATTGTTAAGTGTTTGCTTTAATACTTCTCAGTACTTAAATATTAGTAATGAAGCCGTCTCATATGGAACGGCTGAGCAACTAATTACACTGCAAGTAACATTGCACAAAACTGTCATGCTATACCATACTGGAGTGCCATCTAAGGTAGTTTTGCTTTATCTGCCTCCCCCTTCCCTACCAATGCCTAAGTCATGCTAGTAGTCCCAATACGATGTACGTTTACAAACTCACGAGTATTTCATTAAATCCTATATTATTTGGTTGTTTCGGCTACTTCCATTTGATTTGATATGAAAGATGCCGATCATATGACTTCATGTAATGATCTATGAATGTGCACAATTATGTGCTTATAATCAGGCCGGCCTTAGGGGGAGGCGAACGAGGCGGTCGCCTTGAACCCCGCGCTCGAGAATTTCATTTGCCTATTAGAATCTATCTCAAAATGTTTTAAGGATGATGGCTAAGCTTCTACATCTCAAGTTAAACAAAAGTAGCCGAAATCGCCAATAACATTTGTAAGTGGGTTACTGTGCGTCGATCAAAGCGCTTATATGCGATGCACGATGCGCTTGAATTTATGACAGGGTCGTTTTGCGAGCGAGGTCAAACTCTCTAGGCGAGGTGACAATGTCATCAGACCTCTGTTGTTACAGTAACGCTCGAGCCAACACAAGCTTCTTTTATTTAGGCTTCTTTGTTTATTGATCTCGTTTGTCACCACGGTATTTCATTGAATTTCAGGTCATTTTATTTGCATGCCCATGTATTTATTGATGTCAATAGAGACAAGATTTCTGTATTTTCACAAGATAGCTTCACCAAAAATCATATAAAGCTAGATAGACTATTGTGTTTACACCCTGTTCAAATATGCATTTTTTCAATTCTTAAGAAGCTCAGAATTTCGCCTATGAACATTAAAAGAAGAATTTAAGATTCAGCATAAGCATACCATGCAATTCATATCATTTATGTATTATATCAAGCATTGCAAGAACACAGAATGTACATTGTCGTTCCGTTATCATAATTGCACATGTGAGATAAAAATCGTTTCATTGCTAATAAACTAAGAATTGATAGTTGTCAGCAATGTCAATGCAACGCAACATGAAACTCAATGACCTAAATAGAAATTGTGGATGGAAATATCTCAAGACAAAAGTGTGGTTCTGGAGCATTTTTGGGAGCCCGTTTTCGCGTTCCCAAAGCACACAACTGTGTTGAGTACGCATCAGTTCCAGAACACGAAATGTCATGTAAATCAATACGGAGAGTTTTCACAGTGTATTGAGCGAAATGTCCTCTGCTTCTGAACTGCGCTGCTCCATGCAATTTTTCATTTGATGCATGTAATCTATCTTTTGTATAAACTTCATCTCTACTAATTTTGAACTTTCTATTCACATGTTCGCAGTCGACATTCTTATTCATGGAAATTGAAAGTCTGGTAATAAAAAGAATTCTAACCGCAAAATTTTCACGTTGTATTGAAAGAGTGGATACCTGGCTCAAGAGATTGATGCTAAGCAGGAATAAAGCAAATTTTATGTTGTGCGGCAATCCGCAAAAAACTTAAATCTACGTCATCCTTTTACTATCTTGGTGTTCTTTTTGATGGAACACTGCTTTCGCTTCGCATGTTTCTATCACACGATCCATGGCGACAAAACTTGTCGTAGCTCTTGTTTTATCCAAAATGAATTACTGTATTGGTGTTATCTTCGGTTTTTATTAAGTGCAGCAAACGCAACTGCTGGTAATTATCAATTTTTTTTTTGAATTTATTTTTTGAAGTTTCACAATTGGTGACCCGAAAACGTGGAACAATTTACCATCAACAATCCAGTCAATTGATTCGCTTAATTATTTTCAGAATTCTGTAAAGGACGCGCCATTGAATGACTGCTTTTCATTTTTTGATTTTCGTCATTCTATTTGTGCTTTGATGGCCTTGAAACTATTCAGCAAATGCCTTCTTTTACTAAAATTCTTGATTGATGATCGTGATGATGATCCATTTCATTCAAGCACTGTTACTCTGCAAATGGCATTGTATTGGCACATCGCAATTCATCCTGCCTGTTCGCATTTTTTTCGTTCATTGAAAAAATGCATTCCTGATGCCGTAATTCTGAATTTATTTTACCATGAATGAAGATTATAGTATCAGAATATCAGAATATCAGAATATCAGAACGTTTATTTTTTCAATTGAAAAACACGTATATGTATACAAAAGAGAATGAGATGATTGATGACAAGACGATTGAGAAATTTACAGAATGATAAAGTGGAGGTGAGATTAAGTAATGACATTGAAATACGAGATGACTCTGTCTGGAAGGAGAGGACATTTTCATTCATATTTAATATGTTTAAGCAAGTCATGATTTCATCTTTTAAAGTTATGCATCATCATACTTTTGCAATGAAAAATGTTAAAGTTTGATAAAAACGGCATATCAAAGCAGATCGGAATATGTATTCAAAATTAATAACGCACGCCAGCATTCGTCTTGCCTAATTATTAAGTCCTACTTATTAAGAGGTCCGGAACGATAGGTGATATACATGCATGAAACAAGAACATCATATTGTGATCATAAGAAAATTCAGTAATTCGCATCATCTTACCTGTAATAGAATCGATTAATGAGAAACGTAAAGTTGTTAGATACGTTCCGGACCTCGGTTTGCTGTTCGTCTCACTAATTCGCATTGAACGATATGTTGCGCTATCAGAACCTTTAATACATCTGAATACTTATCACGATGTCATTGGTCGCTGACGCAATTTAATCATGCTCTGATACTATTTGCACTGTTTATGTATTTGGTTAATGTCACAATTTTACCTATTTCCAAAGTTTCTAGCATTACATAGAAATCTTGCTTCGAGATATCTACAAAGAATGGTGTGAAGTGCAGCCTGATATCATTGTACAATGCACATTTACAAATGAAATGGTATACAGTTTCAACTGTTCTATCATCGCATAAACTGCACAATCTTTCGTCATAGCTCAATCGATTTCTAATAACATCCAGTTTTAACTGCTAGGTCATGATTCCTACATCGCAATTTCAACAAAGGTGCTATAATATTTAATTTTAGATTCAGAGTCAAATAACTTTTCATGCTGCAATCGAATTGACTTAACACCAAGTAGTCTAATCCGGTTCTACTTTTCTTGGTATCATTTATCCAAATGGCTCTAAAATGCTCCATTAGTCTGGTTTTTACTATAATTTTACATTTGCGCTTATTTATCTATAAGCTGTTTTGATCTAACCAAAGATGTGATAAATTAATTTGCTTTAAAAAGATGCTTTATTCTCCAGCACCATGTATATGAATAATTGCTATTGTCTAAATTATTTGAAACATGATTATAGCATCTTTTCATGATGCTACTACTTTCATTAAAGATAATTTTAATCCACAAGTTGATTGCAGCTTTTTCAAAATGATATTCTAGAGGAAATAGTCCAAACTCCCCTATCAAACAATAATTTGCAGTGGTAGTTATCAGATGATAGAAACGTTTATAGAATTGAAATTGTATCCTATTCAATTCAGATAATTTATTGTAGAAGCAAAATTCACCACCATATTGCATTTTTGATAATGTCAACATTTCAAAGGTATTTTTCACTATTGTTCCATTCGCACATCCTATTTCTTTTAGTTTTTTAGCAGTTAGATATGCCGATTTATTACCATTCTTAGTTAGTGAAGACAAATGTTTTTTAGTGTTATTTCCTATCCAAAATCCAAGATATTTATATTCGCGCACTACATCAATTCGTTTCAATTCATTGTTCAAATTAAGTTCTATGTGATCATTTTCATATCTAATATTTTGAAAAATTTAATTTAGTTTTATCGAAATTCACATCCAGGCTGTTGCGTTTACAATATTCATTGACTATCTGTATTTGGTTCATTAGACTATTTATATCGTTACTCATCAGAAGTATATCATCAGCATAAATTAACAAGGTATTTTGAGTTTCACACCGATATTCACTGCATTCAAATTTCCAAGATTAGCATCAATCTCCTTTGACAAGTCATTTATAAAAATTGAAAATAACGTTGGTGACAAACTGTCGCCTTGGGGTATTCCATTTTTCAAAGTAAATTTGGAGGATTCATTGCCATCATATAGAACTTTGAAACTTTTCTCGTTGATCAGTCGTTTCAAAAGGTGCAGAAAATTGCCATGAGGAAGTATACTGCCAATCTTGTGAATAAGAATGTTTTTCGGAACCGTATCAAAAGCCTTTGATAAGTCAATGAAACACATACACAATGGAGATTTTTTGTTTTTGTAAAGTTGCATTATTTCTTTAACTATATATATATTATCCATTGTAGAGCTTCCCTTCATAAATCCTGTTGGCATTGATGGATGATACAATTCTTTTCAACCACTTAGCCAGTCTATTATTCCTTATTTTGGTTATCAATTTTTATATATTCGAACTTAAATTTATTGGCCTATAACTTTTTACATATTTTTGTCCGCCTCTCTTATGAATAGGTATTACCCAACTTTCAGAAAATGGGATTACCTCATTATGATTTTGCAAGAGTTCGTTAAACAAATTCAGTAGTATAAGGCAATGTTTTGTCATTTATTTTAAATATTTCAGTTACAAATTCATCGGGACCACTTGATTTTAAGTTCTTTGTATCTTTAAGATTACTTTGGAGCTCATTCATAGTAATTTGAACGTCAAGGATTTCATCCGATTGTTCTACCATATTGAAAGTTTCATATTTACTGCGGTAATACAAGTCTCAACATGTCTAGATAAATCAGAATTTATCATTTCGTTTTTGAAATCATTAATATTCAGAGTAGAAGTAATAGTGGTCCTTTTCCTTCCATTGATTAAGCTCCAATATTCTTTTGTGATTATTATTTTCTTTTGCAATTATCAATTTATTCAGATGATTAGATTTAATTTTTCTTGCTTCTTTCCTTATTTGCTTTTGCAGTTGCTTTCTCAATAACATCAATCTATTCAAATTATTATTTGATTTATCTTCTTTGAACATGGCAACCTCCTTTCTATAAACTTTCCGTAAGTTTGTAATATTTTCAGAATATTTTGATGTCTGAGATTTATAATTGGAATCAGTTGAGTTATTCCTTATGTCTAGTAATTCAGTATATATTTCATTTGCGTTCATATTCTGAGTAATCAATTTGTTTGATAATGCAGTACATTTTAAGTCAAATTTATCTATATCAAATTTTGAGGCTTTTTCTTTTGTCCATTTAAACGGAATTATTTTTTACTTTGATGTTTCTTATTTTTTGTAGTGATTTTTTTATCTGATGCAATATTCAATTTTATCTTGAGAAGCAAATGGTCAGTGTACAACACTGGATTACCAATTTCGAACTCATTTAGCCTATTCAAAAGGGACTCGGATACGATCAAATAATCTATCATTGATTTTTTAACTTCATCATTTTGAATACAGTGATACGTAGATTTTCCAATGGAGTCTTTATTTTCAATCTTCCATTTGCTATTATTAATTTGGTTTCATTACAGAACCTTAATATTTCTTGTCCATAGCTATTTAGAGTTAAATCATCAGATTTTCTGTTTGGAAGACCAAGATTTTTATTATCATTTTCTAATCCAATTCGTCCATTTAGATCTCCTATTAATATTACATTTTCCATGTTGTATTGAAGTATGTAGCTTTTTATATTTTTCATAGAATTCTTTGTCTTTATATCTAGATTCTCTGTTACTTCTGTAACATATGATTATGAAAATATTTGATGTATGTTCCCTTATTTTAACGATCAATATTCTTCCGTTTTCATTGACAATATTTTCTAGATTTAAATTCTTTATATTATCTTTTACATACAGTGATATACCTCTGATATTTCTTCCAAATTTTGAAGATTTTCTTCCAATTGAATGATAGCCTTGTGTAATTTCTAATAACTGGCAGATCGTCTTCACCTTTTAAGTGCGTTTCAACAAAACAAAGTATATCAGCATTATCCATAGTTCTTTGATCATATCGGAATTACTTATTTTATTTTCATTTAAGCCGTTCACTATATGTAACTTATTTTGAGGTCACTGATTTTATCAAAATCATGTTCATCGTCCTCTCCTTCCTTTAGTGTGCTAAAAATAAGGTTGCATTGCTTGTGAGTGATGTCTGTTGTTTTGTTGATTTAGGATGCGTGTTGGTGTGTATTGAATTGGACCGTTTCCGTTGTCGTTCTGGATACTCGATATCTATCTTCTTCTCTTTCTCTTCGTTCTCTTTCAAAATTGCTTCTTCTGTCTTCTCTATATCTTTGGTTCTTCGTATCTGATTTCATTTACGTATCTAGTTTGGTCATATCTTCTACGCTGCTGTTCGTATCTAGGTCTTGAGTTCGCATTGCTGTAGTTGTTGTGCCTGTGTCTGCTATACCCGTCGATTGTGTCGATTCCAGCGTGCATGAGAACAGGTTCGCATCGGGTGACCACGTCTTCCCCGCCCCAGCATAGAAACAGGTAATGATTCCTTCTTATTGGTTGTTGTGGTGGTTGCCAGCGATGTTGGTTATCTTCTTGTTGACGATGTTCTACTTGAAGTTCTTGTTGACGCCTTGCCTTTCTAGTTGGCGCTGTTGTTTCCAGTTGGTGTTTGTTGTTGTTGTTGCTTTTCAATCATCTGCTTTTGCTGTCGTTCTACTCTGATCCACTTTTTCTGATATTTTGCATCACACAATTTTTCCATTATGTTTATCGTGTTCATCCTCGGGTTCTGTTTCTTCATCATCGTCACTGTCATCAGATTTGTTGTTGAAGTTGGCTATCCTTCGTTCTTCGTTCAGTTCTCTTTCTAGTCTTCTAATATTTTCATATTGCCGAGTGTCAGCTCACCAATTCACATTCGTGCTAGAGAGTTTTTGCTCAAGAGCTTGTATTTTCGTTGCACTTTCTTCGATTTCGGTCCTGAGTGCTCCAGCTATTTTGATGAGATCTTCGCTTTTTCTTTGGTATTTGTTTCTCTCTTCTATGATTTCTGTGTGTTCTGATGTGGTTGACTCTGAATGTATTCTGTTCTTTGTGTGCTTTGTTATATGTTGTAATTCTGAAGGATATAAACTTTCGATACAATTTTTGCACTGGAATTTCCTTTTATTATTATGTTTTCAATACTTAAGTAACTCATAGTCTGGTAGTTCAACACAAAAAATATGGAAAGAGTCTGCTACATTTGTCACACTTTAAGTTCACCTCTAGATCTTCAAGGTTTCATGACACGCCTTGCACACTTTTCCGCGTGTTGGTATCGGGGCTCTTTGGATTGTGCCAGTGATTTGGTTCAATTGATGTTGTGCTTTCTTTTCAGTCATGCTCTGTAATAGAATCGATTAGATGTGAGAGAAACGTAAAGTGTGTGTGTGTGTACTTTGTCGTGACCTTCGGTTTGCTGTGTCGTCTCACTAGAATTCGA
>CAJQUW010003674.1:0-127834 GCA_907163375.1 Prostheceraeus crozeri | reverse complement strand
GCGGCCCATCTTGCGCTATCCAGTATTTGTCACTTGCTTACTACTATCGTAAGTTATCTAGGGGTCTAGCAGTTAGTTCAAACAGCTGTGCAAATATCATCCAATGCTATACGCAAAGTTTTTAAGTAAACAATTTTTATTATGTTTTTAAATTTCAGTTAGGGTTGATCGGTTTCTTTCAATGAGTCTGCTGCGTCTTCTGAGAAATCCACGTTCGGTGAAATCCTCGAATCGGTGTTTTAAGCCATGAAGTAAGTTATCAAGTCCTCGGTGTTCTAACAAAATTTATACACTACTATCTGAAAGAATTATAGTCCAATTATTTTTGGTCTTTTAGCTATCATTTAGAAAATCGTTATTTAATTTCACTTCAAAACCTTTGATATGTATTCTATCAGGTTGACTCCACTGTTAATTCTAAAGATTCTAAGATTTCCAAATAGCAAGTTAGTGAAATTTTGAAGGGCATTCAAAAAATATCACTTTAAACATACTGATGCTGGCAATTGCCTAAGTTACTGGCACCTGCAATAATTAATAAGATAATATTAAAATTTAATATTTAAAAAAATAAAAATTTAATATAAAAACTGCTTTTAGCAAACACAATGTAAATGGAATAAGAAAACATTGTTTTCAATATTAAAAATCAAATAGGACTATTTAATTATTCTATTTACATTGTGTATGCAAAAAGAAGTTATTATTAATTATTGCAGGCGCACTTACTTAGGCGATTTGCCAGCAGTATGTTTAAAGTGATATTTAATGAATCGAAATTTCACTAACTTGCTAATTGTAAATCCCAAATTTACCCAGGCATGGCTCCAACCTTAAATAGGGAGTTGTGTTGATCTTGAGAGATGTGAACTAGGTCTGCTGATGATTCCTGATTTCGGATGAAATAGCAGCTATTCATATCTGTTTCAATTATTTTCAACTGAGGATGCAACTCAATATTTAATTATTCTACCTCCCAACTTTAGGTAGATTATTATTGTTGTCATTATTCCAGTTCAGTCATAACATTTTGAGATAGATAGTGTGTTATAGTCATATTTCTCTGTTACAACATTAACAGTATTTTAACATAAGCTGTTCGCAATTCGTATCTGTATTCATCTCAGATCGACTAATTTGAACAATCTTTTTTGAATAGCATGATTAAAGATCAGACATGTCTTTCTTTCATATAAAAGTAACAAAATTTTTTAAGCACCGGTGATAGAGTTGTCAATGCGGGTGCGTATCAGCAAATCCAATGTGCTAAATCAATGTATTTTTCTGAGAATTTACTTTTAATGAGTATTGGAAATAGTAAAAGAATTATTCAAAAGTGTGTTTGTCTGTCGATTTATTCTCAAGAGCTAATTTCATTTCATAAAGATCAATCAATTATTTCAAGATCTAGATGCAAAAGATATGGTGATTAGTGTCTAAGGCTTATGTTTTTAGATCAAATTTGCTGCTTGACATGTTTGGTGCTTGTAGTTAGCTAATTGAGAAGTGTTTCAATTTCTTTGTTCTGATGTGAGCGAGGCCGCTTTATACTGCCAATCCAAGTTTTGAAAAAAATCACATTTTTCTTCATAGAAATGAAGAAGGAAAAAACGAAGAGGAAATGATATTTGCAAGCATGGAAATTATGTGTTAAAAATCAGTTCTGTGTCCCTACTTGTTAAAAACATAATAATATATGAACTTACAGTGATTACGATTAAGCAATGATTCACATCTATATCAATCACATATCGATGTGAATAACTCCACTTTTAAAAAAATGTTCTTCATCAAAATATTGACCTCTGTAAAAAATATTATCGAAACTGAAGACAAATGGATCCATTTTAGTTCGAAAATTAAAACCTGTAGTCAATTGTCAGATCAATTGTGAAGGGCTTGAACTAATTTTATACGAGTATGTGTTACGCAATATTTTGACTGGGAGTTGGGGAGAGTTGCGAAGTCAGCAGCACATGGCTTGAAGTCTCCCAGGACTTTGGGACCCAAAATTATTTAATTTCATTTAGTTGCTTTCAGACATAATTTTGAAAGAATTTCATATTTTCATGCACTTTTCTGGATGGTTCAGATTTTGCGGATTTTCATATTTAATATCCTGCTCCAGCAGTCTGATGAAAGATATCTTTCCACATGAATATCAGTAATAAGATCAGGACTATGATTCAATTCTGTGATCCTGCAATTATTAAATTAATACTTTTCATCTATTAATACATTTCAAGACGGCTGTTTTAAATGAAGGAGTGTAAGTTCCGACATTTAGTTGTTCTGATAGGAAATAGATCACTATCAAGCAGCGTTTTACGTGTGCAGTGGTGGTCAGAAGGGGGGGGGATGCCGGGATGCATTCCCCCACCTGCCCAAAGTATTGTGATATAAAATATGAACATTCAATTCATCAATTTAACATCAGCATATTCTACATTTTAGCTTCCAAGCAATAATTTGGCAATGTATCTGCACTGAAATAGTACAAAAGTCGGACGGCAAAACGAACTCTATCTCGTTACATCATTTCCGCTTATATCACTGATTTAGAGCTTATCAACTTAGAGACATGTAAAACCAAGGAATGTAGCGGCCTCCGCAATAGGTTTGTTTATCCCAGGCAGCTCAGATGTGATGACCCGCTGTGATATTGCGCATCCTACATGATGCACTTGAATTAACAGATGTTCTGCCATCAGCTCTGTGATGCAAGAAAGTTGACAAGTGCTTTCAAATCCGTTCCACCCACGGACCTTCCACCCACAGCATTGTCGGGAATCGGGATGCGATCTTGAAATAGATGTTAAAAATTTCCCGCTGTGGAGGTCATTGTGGGAATAGCGCATGATGAATAATGATATAAAACACATAAAAGCAGTGAATACTACGAGCTTATCTTAGCTTATAAATTAGCACATTCGACAGATACTTCTGTCCCACTTTGTGCCTATAATTATATTTCGGTTTTACATCATCAAATCTTATTAATTGAATAAGTGAAGA
Source organism: Prostheceraeus crozeri (assembly GCA_907163375.1). Classification (NCBI taxonomy): domain Eukaryota; kingdom Metazoa; phylum Platyhelminthes; order Polycladida; family Euryleptidae; genus Prostheceraeus; species Prostheceraeus crozeri. Next base: position 124,819 of record CAJQUW010003674.1, on the reverse strand, counting down.
AATAGATCGTTAAAACGAGAGACTCTACAATTGAAAGTGTGTTGTGTCGATCGCCAGCAAATAAGTGATGCTTTCTATATTTGTCTTTATGCATGTATGTAATTAAGTATGCGCGATCCATTAATGTATTATTGAGATTAAATATGTACTAGCCCTGATTCCCCATTCTTTGTTATTCCCATGCTACAATTCCCATCAAACTGAGGTGACCGACTTTTCAAAGAAACAAAGAAGAGAATCTATTCATAAAGATGATGAGTTGCTCTCTAAATAAGCATGTATGGACCAAATGTAATGACAGAAATCTAATATCACCGCCACCACAGTATTTTAATTAGGGCCTATCTATGAAGCTTGAATCCATGGTCCATAATATTTGAAATTATTTTAATTATGTATTAAAATTAAAATTCACACTTGAATTTTGATACAAACATGATAATAACCCTAATAAGTTTAACCTCTTTCCTTTTTATCTGATGCGTTTTTAGTAGGTGAAAGCATAAGAGCATAAATCTTATCTCTAATAATAGCAGTGCTTTTAAATCTAAAATTCTACCAGTATCGCAAGATGCTTGCAAAAAGTTAGAAAAGACAATAACTTTACATACTTACACCTTGAATATACGCATGCATGCATGCATGCATGGAAACCAATATAGTCTAATGTTCCATAAAGTTTCATTTTAATTACCTACTCGTATTGTCATAAGTTTATTTGTCTGCTCTCACTAGGTGTGACACGCAGATTGAATCAAACTAATTGAAACATGATTCCTGCTAGAGTATCGATCAAGCAATGGACAGTCACTGGACAAGCAATCACGAAATGAATAAGTAGTAGCTAAAAAGTACATATGCAGAAAAATTACTAATAGGACAAGAAGTGCATCGACAACTTGAATATAAAGAAAGGACCATTGTCTGATCGATATTCTAGCAGGAATCATGTTTCAATCAGTTTGATTCATTCTGCGTGTCACAACTACTGAGAGCAGACGAAACGCAGTTGTGACAATTAACAAGTAAAATGAAACTTCTGGCGATATTTTTCATCTGCAAGATCACAGCGGGGCGCATTTGCATTATTATGCTATAATCCTATATTAATAATATAAATCTCCAATACAAGAAACATAGCAATTATCAAATACTCTTCAATTGCAATATTTTGCATTATTTTTCATTTAAATGAAGTTTATCTGCCTATATGCAGAACGTCTATGTTCCATCATCAACTTATCATTTATCGCATATTTATAATGTATTTCCTGTTTGTTGCAGATCAACTCCTACTACATTTCCCAATGGAAGAGAAAGAAATATGGTGAATGATTTCTGAGAAACTTTTCATCGAAGCAAGTGTTCAAACGGCTAAAAATAGAAGAGATTAAAAATCATTGACTGTTTTTTGAATTAATGGCGTTTTGTGAATGATCATGAAATTAGCTAAAAAATAATGCTCCATAGTGTGATTGATTCTCAAACTATTTTTTTTAAATCTGGGCCGGACTTTCATGTCAAGGGGATCGAAAGTGAAAAGTGCAAATACCTCATGCATGTTGTCTTTAAATTGACATTATCACAAATTGCTAAACTAAACTGATTATTCTTTACAATCATGATCACATAAAGCGTCAGTATGTCGCGGAAAGGGTTAGACATGCTGTAGCATTAGGAGCTGCCATGAAAACTGAATTTCCCAAAATTCTATGGGACAGAAGTTCGATAGAACAGGATTTCCCGAAATTCGATCGGACAGGATTTCCCACAAGTCTGTGGGACAAATTAGTCCCACAGGCAATAGGATCAAAGTTCCCCAAAATTCAATGGGACAAAACATTCCAACAGTGCCATAGAATAGAGTTCCATAGCAATAGCACTACCCGCTATAGGAAAATTACAATAATTCCGTAGGACGTTTCCTATAGGAGTGCCATAGATTTTGGTTAATCGGGCGGACGTGTCTATCCGATCGCTCCGATTATCGTTTTCTCTTTTGCCTTTTTTATGTGACTTACTGCCTGCATCATAAGTTGCAACTTGGTGGACTTGTACATTGAACGGTGGACTTTCATCTGGTGCTTTTCTCGTGTCATTCGGTGAACTGGTTCCCGAGATACCATCTTCCCAAGTTCTGTACATATTTTGCTATTGTGTTGACTGGTGTCACGCCATAGTGGTGGATGTACATACTGTCATCGAGTTCCTACAGTGTGTTGGTGCCTTACGTTCCTGCAGTGCTTCATTCCATCTGTACATCTTCTTCTTCATCTTTCTTCTTCCTCTTTTTTTTGTTGCGTTTTGGTGGGTCCTATTAGAGGATCTACCATCGTTCGATTTCAAGGTCGATATTATTGCACAAACTTTCAAGGCCAATATTATTAAGCGTGCTACTCTGTGTAGTCTTTATTTCTGTGTATCATTATTCTTGCATATCCCGTTATACTACTCATATCAGTTCGTATTATTGCGCGTTTAAGATCTAGGTATTTTTCATTTCTATCGCAAATTTTTCTTTTTTGGTTAGCTGCTGCATACTTTTTATAAGTAGAATTTCAATTTATCTTTTTCTGCGGCAGTACTAATTTTTTTTCTTAATTGTATTTCTGAGAGTCTTCGCTGTTTTTCAGCCTTTACTCCTGTGTAATTAATTCCACCCTCTCGTCCTTTCACTTTTTGTTTGCGTGTTTTGTTGTGCGTCACGTTTGTAATTAAGAGAGTCCTGTTGTTATTCCGTTGCCTAGTATCTCGTCTTTCACTGTACATATCATTCAGGTTTTATTTTATTCAATTTATTTTTTTCACCGTGCAGTGTCACGGCGGGCAGTCGACTCAACTCCTTTTCGTTCCTTGGCGCGTTCGTCTGCCTGTTGAGGGTTGCAGGTCTCTGGCCCCTTTGCGGCGCCCTGAGCTGTCTCCCTCCCCGTTTTGTTCTCACACAGTGAGAGTGGACTGCCTGCCTTGCACTGTAGCCTCCTTTCTTTTGCAGTGCTGCAGGTGTTTGGGCAGCCTCCTCCTTTTCGTCTATTTCGTGCTTCAAGGAGGCAGGTCTGCGGGCTCTTTTTTTGTCTGTCACGGTAGCTGGTCCTCCTTCCTTTCTGGTGAGGCTGCTTTCGGCTCTGGAGGAGGCTGGCCAGGACCTGTCGTCTGTCACTGCATCTTTGTATATATCTATATTGCCACATTGTATATATCATTAGTTTCATCCGTTTTTGTACATACTGTTATCTCTTGTTTTCATCATCCGTTTTGTCCGCTGTGGTGGACTGTCTTTTCTTTGTGTTCTGTCTCGTGACGGACTGTTTCTGGCACCCGGACACCGAGTTCATTTTTCTGAGTTTTTTCCCTACCGTGTTCCTTACCTCATCTGTCATCACCTTTTTTTTGTCTTTTCTAATTTACTTTAATTTTCCTGGTTTTTTTGTCTCTCTCTCCTTACGTTTATCCTTTCCTTCAAATTTTGCTCCTTGCGTTCTTTTCGTTTGGCTTCCTCTTTTCTCTCGAGGGCTAGGGGTTCGCCTTTGTGCCTCCCTGAATACTCTACCCTTTTTTGTGCGGCCTATGTCCTTAGTGAGTTTCTGAGTTCTTGTTTTTTTTCTGGTCCTCGGGGTAGCTTCAGTGGACTTGTGTAGCGATCACTGTCCATCGAGGCACTGAGCTACTGCCGGTTACTGGGACTTCGGTTCAATTATTTTCTTTTTGTTTTTTTTCTGTTGGTTTGGTTGACCCTTCAGAAGGGTTTGTTTTCATTTCTGTTTTTATTTAGGGCCCTCAGCGTCTGGGTGCCCGGGCTTTTCTTTTGTCTACTTCTCGCATTGCGGACTTTCCTCATGACCTCTAATGGTTCTTTTGTGTGTTCTGATTGTGGCCGAGCCTGCAAGAGTAAGGCCGGTCTCACCTTACACCGTCGAGCCTGCATTTTGGCCAAGGATAACGGTGCGCAAGCCAATTCTGCTCCGGTGCATTACGTGCCAATTGCCTACGCCTCAAATAGCGTCGATCAAGATGTTGTCAGGAACTTCGATGCTTCGGCTCCTCGTATGGAGCACACCTTCCAGAACGGCAAAGTTTTCAATGCTTCCTGTCTATGGTGCAGACGTGATTTCAAGTCCGTTGCTGGATCTTCCCAGCATCAGCGTCGAGCCCATCGCGATCTCTATGACCGCACTACTCATGATGTCTCCTCGCATAAGTCCGTCCTTGAGACCAACATCGCGGTTCTGGCACCTTCTCGCACTGCCAATCCTTCAGCAATTGGGAACGATCGTTCTATCAATCCTCAGGCTGGTGATAGTAACATGAGTCAGCTACCTCAGCCGACTTCTGGGCCTCTCTCTCCGGTTGCCTCTGTCTCCGTTCCTCCTTCCCTTGCTCCCGCTGATGATCCAATTGCCGCTATTAAAAGGGCTATCCTCCAGGCCATTAGCAGCGTCGTTGACCCATCTCCGATTGCTTCGATTAAGAACTCAATCGGTTCTCTCATCGACTCCGGGTCCCTGGTCTCGAAAGTCCTTTCGCCGTGGCTGGACGCCAACTATCCCATTTCCTGGGCTCCTCCTCAGAAAAAGGAGGACTCGACCCCGAAGCCTAAAAACAAGAGGGAATGGGACACGGCTAAATACAAGGCTCTCCAATCTCTTTGGTATAAAAAGCGCAAGGACGCCGCGCGGGCCGTCCTCGATGACAAAATCAACGACATTGGCAAAATTAAACTTCCGGCTCTCATGGACTCCTTTTGGTCCAAGCTCCTCGCCGTTCCCTCCACCCCCGATAACAGACCAATAGATGACTATCCTGTCCATTCGGAAGTCCTTGCTCCAATCACGATCAAGGAGGTAAACGAAGCACTTTGTGTTAATGGAAAATCAGCCGCCGGCCCCGACAAAATCGATGCAAAGATCCTTTCCGCCTGGGGTATCCACGGAATTGTTTCTATTCTTAACATCATCCTTCTGGAAGGTAAACTTCCCTCATCCTTCCATCAATCCCGGATAACGTTTATTCCAAAAGTTGATCGCCCTCTCCTTCCTTCCCAATTTCGGCCAATTTCCGTCTCCTCCTTGCCACTCAGATTGTTTCATTGCATTTTGGCAGCGCGGATGGCCACCCACATAACTCCCTTCAAAGGTCAATACGCCTTTCAGAAAAGAGATGGGATCCTGGAAGCATCTTCTATTTTACATACTATTTTGTCCAAAGCAAAAACTGATGGATTCAAGCTTGCTGCTGCTTGCGTAGATATAAGGAAGGCGTTTGTCTGTGTTTCTTCCGATACCATCCTGCGTGCCGCCGCGAGGGCAGGACTCCCGCCTCACATCCTTAATTATCTCCGCCATGTATGATGGTCAGACCAGGGTTGTGACCACGCATATCAATCCCTCCCGTGGTGTGCGTCAAGGCGACCCTCTCAGCCCGATCTTTTTCAATCTCGTTATGGAGGAGGTCCTTCAACTTTCGCGGCCTGATTTTGGAATTGTCCTCTTCAACGAAGTTATCGATAATGTTGCCTATGCAGATGATGTCTTCATCTTTTGTTCCTTCGAAAATGATCTCCGCCTCCGCATGGACGCCTTTTCCGAGGCTTGCCGGAAGGCCGGTTTGGAGGTTAATTGTTATAAATCGTTCGTGATCAAGCGTACTCTGCCGTCGTCCACCTGTCTCGATGTCTCCGATTTCCGCTTCTCGGGTGGCATCTTTCATTCTAAGAAAGCTGACGAAAGGTTTGACTACCTCGGCTTATCGTTCGCCCCAGACGGCATCTCCACTTCACCAGTTATTCAGGCTTTTCAATCGCTGATCAACAATTTGTCGAATTCGAAGCTGAAGATCGGTCAAAAGCTTTGTGTGCTTCGTAATTATCTCATTCCTCGCATGCTACACCGGCTATTTTTTGAGGGACTTCACCGGGCCACCCTTCGCCGTTTCGATACGATCTTGCGCCATCACGTCCGGTCTTGGCTCCGCCTTCCTGACGACCTGGCGCTTGGTTTCTTCCACGCCTCAATCGCTTCCGGTGGAATGGGCCTCCCCTCCTTCCTTAATTGGATCCCGGTCCTCAGAAGGCAGCGCCTCACAAAACTCAATAGTCCGGTATGCGCCTTTACCAAAGCAATTTTCGATTACATGTCTGCTTCGGTTATCCATTCCATTAATGGAATGTCGAATAAGATCAAAGACAAGAATGTGCTAGTTAAAAATGATATTGCCACGGGTTGGTCGGCTGCGCTACAGCAATCCGTGGACGGCAGATATCTCACCGGCATTAATAAAGCTTCTACTCATGTCTTCAGGGATCCTGCATCCATTTTCCCCAGACTCATCATCGATGCCGCCCATGTGCGGTTCAATGCTATTCCGGTCCGCACTCGGACCGCCCCCGGTGGCCGCAGCAATGACACTTCTTGCCGGCATTGCGCTGACCCAATCAAGTCAGTGCCGCATGTCATTCAAAAATGTCCTAAAACTCAAGATTTCAGAATTAGGCGTCATAACGCTATTGTGAGTAAAATTGTTTCAAACCTCGCGAAGAAAGATTTCAACGTGTTTGAGGAGCCCCACATACCTCACGGTAGCTCTTTCATCAAACCGGACATTGTTGTCGTTGAGGGTGAATCCTTAATCGTCTGTGACGTTCAGGTGTGTGGGGATACTAACATCGCCCTCGCTGCCAGCGAGAAAATCTCGAAATATAGCGCCACGAATTCGAGTATCGCCAACTACTTCTCGTCCCTTTCCGGCACGACGGTTCAAAAGGTCACTCATCTACCGTTTATTGTCTCATTTCGTGGTATTGTTAATGATGATTCTTGTAAATATTTTGTAAATAAGTTTCATTTTACCTTGCGTGATGTGTCTGATTGTTGTTTGTTGGCGCTTTCAGGATCTTCGAAAGCCTGCTACTTCTTTTTTCGCAGTACCTAGCCTCTCTCCTTCTTTCTTCTTTGTCTTTGTCTTATTGTTTAATTACTTGCCTTACTTTGATTTCCTTTCTCATATTTGACTTTTTGACTTACTTTTTGCTAGTTTTTTTTTGTCATTTTTCTTTTGTCCGCCTTGTGGCTTTTTGCCCCCTGTTACAAGGCACTGATTTCGTCCGCAGCTTCATGAAGCGAAACAACATCGTGGTGAGAAGGGCGTGTAATATCAAAAGGGCTCGGTCATCTGTTTCAAGAAAAGATATCAAAGACTTCTTTACTCGACCATCTGAAGGTGCTGGAGACATTCCAGCAAATAGAATCTTCAATTACGACGAAACCGCTTTAAGCGATGATCCTGGACGAAAGAGGGTCATGATTTCTCGAGGAACAAGACGTGTTGAACAGGTCAAGGAACATTCCAAAGTGAATATATCGATAATGGTCTGCGGTAGTGCTGCAGGGGACCTTCTTCCACCTTTTGTGTGCTACAAGTCAGAACATTCATACGATGGCTTGACGACTGGAGGTCCGAAAGGTGCATGTTATTCGAACACAAAATCTGGCTGGTTTGAAATGAAAACTTTTGAAGAGGGGTTCCATGAACTGTTTATTCCAGCTATTCAGCACCTCCCTGGAGAAAAACTGATTGTGGGTGATAATCTCAGAAGCCATTTCTCACCGAAAGTGATAACTACCGCTCTGGAGCATGACGTTTACTTCACATGTCTGCCTCCAAACTGTACCCACATCTTACAGCCATTGGATGTTGCTGTCTTTAAGCCCCTCAAGAGCATTTGGAGAGAGATACTGGATAGCTACCGCAAGGAAACACGAGTAAAAGGTGCAATTCCAGAAACGCAATTTCCAGTGCTACTGAGTGAACTGTGGCTGAAGCTAAATCCAAATGTCTCGACAAATCTTCGTTCCGGATTTCGTGCGACTGGATTGCACCCCTGAGATCCACTCCAGCCGCTGAAGTATCTTCCAGGTGAGCAAAGTTCTGACGGAGCTGTGATCGGCAGACAGATTGATTCCGTCTCGATTGATCTGCTGAAGACAAACAGAGGTTCTGGACAAATTACTTTGCGAGGACGTGGATCAAAAGTAGCGGCGGGCAAGAAGTTGACCATCAGTGATGTTCAAAAACCGACAGATGGAGTTTCACCCCGAGCAGAGCTCAGTGCAGGTCGAGGACGAGGACGAGGGCAAGGGTGAGGGCGGGGAAGAGGAATAGGACGCGGACGAGGACAGTTCAGCAGCATGAGAGATGAAGAAGATTCTTCAAGTTCGTCGTCCTCAAGTGATGAAGACGACACATGCGCAAGCCGTTCAGTCGTCTTTATGAAGTCCAGTGGACCGGACTGGATCCAATGTGATACTTGTCCCGAGTGGTTCTGTGGCAAGTGCAACGGTGGAAGCGTTGATCCCTTTTTCGAGTGTGCCCAGTGTACATAGACTCATTTTAACTTCACTTTGCAACATTTGCATTTGATTTAGATCGTTTCTGTTCAGTTTGAAATACAAAACTTGTTGGTGTCCTAATTACCCCATTTTTTCTTTTTTTAAGTACCGCTCGTAGAAATTATCCAGACAAATTTCTACAAGGCTTAAGGCTACCGGGTCATTACATATTGTAAATAGCGCCCCATTTGCGGTTCATGTAGGATTATAGGATCATAGCATCATTACAAATCACAAAAAAAATTTACAAAACCCTCGAAAAGGTGTCCGAATTACCCCATTTTACGGTACCCTAAAATGTCCGAAATTTTTTAAAAAAATTCTTACTAGAAGGACAAACTACGGTTCTCCTCTCCTCATGTGTAATGAATTGGCGAGTAAGACGCTCTGTTTAAAATTGCTTATATATTGAAAAGATTCTATTTAACAGTCTGCCCATTCAGATGATAAGAGGACAGGTCTTTTTCCAATCAAAATACCAGATGTAGCTAACGCAGCGGGATTACGCTTGCTACAATCTACCAGGTGTGCAAGAGAATTAATATTAGTTCCCTAAGCTAAAACGTGAACAAAATGATTCTACAAAATATGCATGGAAATTATTTGACAATTTTTAATGAGGTCATCAGCAGGAACTTTGTCAGGACGATCGCGTTTCGACCGCTAAACCCTGGACGCTCAAACCCAACCAAGCGCGGTCCTGTACATTTTAGATGCACAGTCTCAGAAGTTAACTTTATAGTAGAGAAAAATTAGCATCTACCAAAAAAAATAGAGTCACTATTGATTGAAACGTACCCGAGGCATTTGAAAGAAGGACATAGTCCAGCCAGTACCCGATTAACCAAATTGAATGGTACTCTATGACATTCTATAACACTCAATGGGCATCCGATAGGAAACATCAGCATTCAATCGAACTCTATTGGATCCAATTGCACTTGAAATGGGAGAATATGAGTCCCATAGATGTTGTCCGAAAGAAATAGAAAATGTGACTTTCATTGCTGACACGGACTCCGGCATCGTCCAATCATATTGCATCATTTGCATATTTGGTATCGCTCAAGGAACATTTCACTATAATCGCAACAATTCCTTTTTACACGTCATTTTATCACATCGCCTCTAGTTTCGTGTGTGATTTTATATTTTCGGCGAACAACTATTCATCAAATCAGTGAAGTCTCGCTACAACATTGCAGTAAGTTCTTGATTACGCTGTTATATATTTATTAATTACCGTTTATTTATTAGTTAAACCCGGTACTTTATTTAGGCCACTAGTTAAATTGTCAAATCCTCAATGCTTCAACAATTCATTAAGGCACTGTGTAGGCTATTATTTAGAAATTTCGTTGATGCAATTATTTCAGCATCAAATGCTTTCTTCGATTCCTGTTTCAATTGTCTTTATAATAAGTGCCCTATGAAGTATCTGGTGTTTAGCAATACAATTGAAACGACATGATGAGTGATAACATGATATAAAAGATAATTTATTGACAGCTTCTAATATTAGTGTAAACTTGAATTCTATGCTTGAATACGGTACTTCAAGTGGATTTGATTTTTTTAATATGATACGAAGCATGCACTCTCTTGAAGACTTTTCTTCACTGACATTCTTCAAGTCTGAATTTATGGTCAATGTCTTGAATAAACACAAATCACTTAAATAATCCAGTATTTAGTTGCATCGAAAAGATGGAATAGTCATATGTAGGGCCTATGTAGTCATTTTATCAAGTAGGCTATATATAGTCCAACAGATAGTTGAAATGTTATTTTCACATTTCTTTGAGCATTATTCAAGCGGTTTAAGTGAGCAATTACTCTCGTATTTTTGAATATTAATTCGGGCGAATGGCCAACGGTAATATTTCAATCAGAATTGCTCAAGTATACAAGCCTGTTCACTTTGGATACTTTCAGCATATATACGACGCATTGAACCCTTTGCCAAAAATGACAGTAGACGTTAGATGTTAAAAATAGTATTTTGATCTAGAAATTGTTTTTCTTCTTACTTAAATAGCCATGGAGAAGTCTGTTTTTTCTCCGCTTGCATGTTGGCCAGGTGAATGAAAGTAAAAAACAGTATATATATATACCACTCGGTGCCTTCCGCGGACAGTGTTTCTTAAATATTCTTATAATCTCCCTTAAGTCTTTCAAAATATTTCGAAGTATATATTTGTGTGGAAATGTATCTCTGTTGTATACTATTGCTGTATTGTGTAAGGAAATTGAGATACGGTTCATTAACTGCGCAATGTGGTTGACTGTGCAATGATATTAAGTCCGGTAATAAGGCCCATACGAAGAGTGGGTAATAATGCCCACACTTTATCGTTTCAAATTCTTTGGATGCTCGTGCTGTACACCAACGCAGTCAGCGTAGAATTAGTGTTTACGACTTACATTGATTATTCTTTTTATTTATGTTAGCAATGGCTATAAGACCTGATGAAGATGAGCCCATTAGTAAACCTTAATTTACTTGAAAATCTGTTCTTCAAATGTAAAGTATGTATTCTTCAGGTCAACTTGCAGCAATTCGAATAGTTGCATTCCTGTTAAGGTGCCGACTGATTGAATATTTTTTTAGTGAATTTGTATTGAATATTATGGATTACATCATCGATTGGGATGAAAGAATACATTGAAATCACATCATAACTAGCAATGCATATGGGAATTCTGAAGTGAACGGGTTTTCAATTACTCCTTTCAAATCGAGGTTATTTTTGAGGTTGATTAAAAGGAGATTAAAAAATCCGGTGAATTTCATAACCAAGTCGCTGTACTGAGTGCGATGCATTTCGGCAACGTCGCTGCCATGTTCACGCACTCAGTACAGCAACCTGTTCTGAAATTCACCGCAAATTAGGGCTGACCTCTAGCCATAAGATTATAACATGAATACTGAAAGTGTTTTCAACAATTTGTCAACATATTTTGCCAAATGAACTCATCTGAATGAATTTCTGATAATTTTTGCATGTGAGCTTACCGAAATCTATCTCTCACTTACTTTTGTAGAGATTTTTGAAAAACGTATAAAACTACTGGAACATGAATTAAAGGAATTGAAAAGCACCGTTATTGAAAGGTTCGACAAAATGGAGGTGTTGATCACAGAATTGTTTAGTAACAGCACCATCATTACTGAGCATTGCAGTGAGCCTAATCTGAGTCAGGCTAGTGGTCCGGTCGCCAAAACGTCAGTCATCGACGAACTGATCACCTTACCTCAACCCATTGCAAGCTCATCGTTTCTACAAGTATCCGAAAAAGAGATGGACATTGATGAAGATGATGAGGACGGCATATTTTATACCACGGTACCAACACATGGATACGTAAGTGACATATTTCTTAGATAAATTATGCTCTTTTGATATCACGGGCCTATGCTTAACTTAAGGGCATACTTTCGCTATTTTAATCTTGCTTCATGCTGATCTTCAGTTGGCTTGTGTTGACACGAAATAATTCATTTCGTCATCAACGGTTTTGCCTTCGCATTTAACCTTTAACGGTTTTCATTCAACCTTTCACTAAATTATGAAAATCATTTTTGCCCATCTTGCCAAATAAATTATCCATCTGTGAACTATTCTGTCCCATACACTGTAGAAAAGCCTCGTTAAACACGCATAATCATACCGGAGGAGACCGTGTGCTTTGATAAACCTGTATGTCTGGAATTTTGACTAATCCTTCATCCGTTTCACTTTATTTTGCTCAACTTAGAACATACAAATAGCAATGTTAATAGAGAATTTCATTCCCTAGACTGGCACAGTCTTATGATATAAGTCAAGACATCTGGCATCGTCATTAACCCTTTCGCTGCTGATGGTAAGTATACTAGCCATGGGTGCATTCTCTCCTGTGCTACGTCAGTTTTATCATTCATTCTCTCCAGTGCTTTATGCTTCTCTGTAAAATCCACCGACACGGCAATGACAGTTACAATCAACAAACATGCGTTTTGGTCCCACTTACAATGCAGCTCATTAACGGCGTGGGGTTAACAAGAAGCTGTTTATACTAGAGATAAGAAATTTGACACCGAAGTCGATTGGAATATCGGAAGACAAGTGTGAATGTCATCCTCTCAAATTTTTGTCACTGAATTATAAGTCTCAAACTTATCACAATCTCTAAACCAACATTAGGATTAGCAAGGGGCTTGCAAATATGTCAAACGCAGCCCATCTAGAAGTTCGGATTTTAGCCCTTCTTCTATGCGTCCGCATTGAGATTCAGAATAGAATTTTGAAGTCTGGCTGCACTTCTATTTTATTTTCTCACGTTTTGTATCCATATTTTTCATTGTGTAAAGCGATAGGCGTACATTGCGTAGATAGATAAGGCTTATATAACAAGTATATAAGTCAAGAAGGGGGCTTGAATGATGAAGGTCAGAATATTAATTACAGATAGTTGAATTTTCATATTAATATAGGCTACTCGGTGTGAATGGAGCCATGATATCGTGCTTCACGACGATAATATGCATGTTATTGACTTGTTATGTGCATAAACTTGGGCAATGTATGTTTATGTTAGAGTTAGTTAGCGGTCTGAAAGAGACTACCGACTTAATTTGAAATTAACGAAGGAGCTGCATGTTTGTGAAAAATTCGCTCGCGGTTCTTCTAATTGAAAATACTTTAATGAATAAAAATCTTCTATTCATTAAAAGTCAATTATAAAGGCACTTTTAGTCATTTGAAATTTATGCATTCTTCCGAGCTGATATGTGATTTATTCAACTTTTTCATATGAAAGCCGTCAATACTTTTTGCGATGCTAGAGCCAATAGACTGATCTCTCGTTGAGTAGTCAATTGAGTTCGTGCTGGATGATTGAATTTGGCCATTTGAATTTACGAATCATTACTACTGAATGAATGAGCGACGGTATAACAGCGAACTGACAGATTATCAGTGGTCTGTATGATTGTGCCAGCGTTGAATATGTTTAATCTTCTTCCGGTTAAATTTCTAGTTAATTAATAGGACAGCCAAATGAGCTCGGTCTTAGCTGTAGGCCTAATGTAAAATACCTTGTGGCATGCTCTTGTCTTTATGGCTCTGTTTGCTGTTTAAAATTTTATGTCAATAAAAAAATTTGATTAGTTTTCGTTTTATGAAATTGTATTTCGCAATCTATTATTGTAACAATTTATACAGGATCCATGTCACTTTCTTTAGAATGTTATGAAATTTTCATCACAAGTGTGTATTTGATAAGTAATACACAGAAGAGCGTGGTATTCGATAAATTGTCTCAAATTGCTCAGTATATTTATTAATCTAGACAGTACAGCAGCAACAACACTGTTCGCAAACGTTTCTGTCTCCTTGGCCTTCGTACAAAAACTTCGGATGTCGGTTTCAGATTGGTTTTCATGAGGTTCAGATTGCACTTCATGAATGGAATTGACATTTGTTGTACATAAATGATCATATCACATTACACATGCCACCTAAAAGTCAGTTTCAAATATGCATGTCCGTGCTGGTCCTTTCATAACACAGAGCATCGGATTTCGATGTTCAAAATTATCAGGGGCTGAATAAATTTGAATGCAACTTGAATGTAACTATACTCGTGCCTCTTTCGTTTCATTAGATTGTTGACTTTTTGCCAATCAATCGCACAGCATAAGTTTTTTTTTTAAATAAGTGCAGTAAATAAATGATTAACTCAAAAAGTTTAATGTTTCAAAAAATCATATTTTAAAGTTTAGAGGATGTTTAATAGTTGATTGTAATTTCAAAATGTATTGTAGTTTCCTTTAAAAATTGTTTATCAGAATAAAGTTATCCTATATAAGGCTGAAAGAATGTGACTGAAATTCAAAGAAACGAAAAAAATCAGTATTTTTAACTTCTTCAGTCAATCTCTTCAACAAATACTCCATCATTGAAACACTACTAATTTAATTGAAGATGAAATAAAGACAAGTAATTGCGAACTATGTAATCCTAAATAAATCACAATTTAATGAATGTGTTAAATTTATGTTATAGCAGAACAATGACATCATTGTCACTTGGTTAGTCCTATTAACTCTCTGAAATTAGTAACCGAAATTGTCCGGGACTGTTCTCGGGAATACAGTAAGGCTATGAAACTTTCAAAATCCTACTGTCTCCATCGATTCCGCAAGCTACTTTTTGAATTACATTTGTTATTTGAAGTAGCACTGTCATAAATGAAATTCAATGTCATTATTATTTAAAATCATTTTTCATTGTGTTGTGTATGACTATGTGAATGACTGTGTGTGACAATCTCTTCATCTGAGACTTTCCCATTTTCTTTGTGACTGCTGTCGGTCTGTAATGTGCTATCTTGCCATCAGTGTAGCTGTCAGACATTGTGACTGTTCGTTCATTACATCGATGGATGCGAGCCAAAAAAAATTGTTTTCCTCTTCTCGCATCAAAATACAACACATTGACTAAGGCTTTTTCCACTCTTGAAATTTACTCTTTTTCTCTTTATTATGAAGACAAAGTTCAGGTGTAGGTGGCCTGCGGTTGTAGGTTCGAATCCTAACAGTCGCACATCTTTTCCATGACAGTTTGATCTATCGTTTATTTCATTTCATTCTTATTGTTAATATTGCAAATGATAATCATAATTATGTAATACACATAGGATCGGACTCTATTTTATAATATCGATATCATGAATCGTGACATTGATTTTATAGTCCTATATTTAAGATCATAATTGATCAACATGCATAATATTGATGAAAATGCTTCCACTGATTTTCAGATTCACGAATAGCTGACTTTAAAGTTATCACTTTTAATCCGCTACGCTTTCTAGTTTTCTACTTCTTATTCTTTATTTTACTACAACTAGCATCAGTCAGTCGCACGTATTTATCAAACTGGCAAATGTATATACAGTCAACAAGTTCGTCTCGTTCACAGGCTCACAGGTATGTGCAGTGGCGTCAATTTATATTTATGATTGGGGGGGATGAGCCATCATTGACGTGATAAACGTGGAGGCAAATTTTTTGATATATTTAGTGGGGTTCAATGTATATATATATATATATATATATATAGGATATATAGGATATACATAGAATATACGCACCATATTTCCATGTACACTCTTAACAAAAGAAAAATCCAAATCTTGTAAAGGCAAAAAATCATTAATCTTTTGAGCTTATTTTTCAATTGCACATGCTTAACCATCCAATGACAATCAAAAGAAACGCGTCAAAATTGCATTAGTTAAAAGAAAATTGACACATCATTTTATATACATATTGTAACAATGAAGCATGTTAAACCGGCGCATAACGAAAATTGCGGGATTGAAGATAAACTTCATCAAGGTCGTCTCGAGATCATGTCTGATAAAAGAAATACATAATTTATCCGAATTCTGGTATTTCCTGACTTAGTTCTCAATCATATCTAACATAGAAAAAAAAGATGAAAATCAAACAAACCAAATGTAGCCTCTTCACAAATTGATTCTCGTGTTAAATTTTCGAAAATCACATGGCACTGTTTGACCAAGTAATGCATTTTTTATTTTGATGTATACTTTGAGCAATCGTGTAAAATGGTAAAGATTTTTAATAAAGATTTTAAAAATGATCACAAACAAGCAACTGCAAATGAGAAACATGCAAAAAAACAAATGCTAAAATCTTTTCAAAAAGTTTTCAACTTATTCACAACATTGTTCAATCATTTCTAAATATCAAAATCATAAGAAAAATCGATTCAAGCGAACTTAAGATTTATAAGAACCAAATACATTATTTTTTTTTTTATTTTTCGCCTTGTTTCAATTCTTTTCAGTAAAACATATTGCCATTTCTCTGACGGCAACTGTCCAACGTTCCTTATGAGGTGCAAACAGCAATGTATTTAATCTGGTTGCGACATAGGGTTGACCTTACCAAGTTTTTGAGACGTCTAATGTTGAAAAAGACCTTTCACACACACTACGCAAGAGGTTAACGTGCACACAACATAATTTTCAAATTTTAAAACTTCCGGAAAAGTTGCGTACTTCGATAGAACATTTTTCGTAACGCCAACTTTGCATCATGATTGGATGCTCACCATGTGCATTCAAACATAGTACCTTTACTTCATGCATCTTTTATTTTTAACTTATACTTTTCTCTATGAATTCATTTGTCCGGATGCCATTAACAATAACATCCTCGAGGTCTTTATAGTCTTCAATTCTGTCCGAAGGATTATTTATTTCAAAGCCGCCACGATAGTCCATGTAGAACACGACAATAAATTCGTAATAACATTCTACGATAATGGTTCTTCGTCGAGGAACCTCCAATCACTAGAAACTTCCGCTACATAACAAAAATTTTCTTCGGCATCTTCGATTTCGGGGAAAGGAGAGGACGATATCAAGTTCGTCAGCCATTGTGGATACCTCATTGTACATTTTTTAGAACTCTCATCTGTACGCCATCTTGCAGTTGCTCCGAACAACGTTTACTGCGGTAACATCCCTGAAATAAAAGGCAAGATTTTTCTTGATAATAATTTTACCGATTGCACAAATACACGCATATTGCGAGTTTAAATGTGGTCAGGTTTGTTATTCATTCCCATATTCATATTATTTATTTAGCATAAGCAACAGTACAATAAGTATTTAATGGTGTTTTGTGAAAAATATTCCTTAGTCGCTTCTTGATGCCTAGAAAGCTTAACCAAAACTAAGGTTAGTAAAAATAATATCCTTTCCTTACTGGGAGTAGCAATAGTTCTGACCATTGTCAGCACCATCCATCCCCATGAAGAAGCATGTGTTTATCAGCTTCAATCTCACCTAATATAGTTGCTGATTTTTTGCTTGCAAACTTTTGTTCAGTTGTTCGATGGCAGTCCAAAGGTCTTGCAGCAATCATCAAACCCATCATGTTTCCGACTTTTTTAAATCTTTCCAATAGTCCATTCAGCGTTGGATTGACATATACACCTCCTTGACTCCGCAATTTTCAGCCAGACACGAAGAACGTGCTTGTACGAGTCTATGGTATCTTGAATGGCAGGAAAGCGGTCAAGTCCAGTCGAGTAGGCACAATGGTCTGATATTGCACATTGGACTGAGAGAGCATCCAGATATTTCCTTTGAATAAGGCCTGAAGCGGTAAATTTTTAATTCATTCAGTATCACACAATTCGTGAAAGAGAATGCGAACATATAATAAGCAAGTATCAATTGTTACATACATTTAGTTCAGCTAATTACGTACTTAATTGACATAACTTTCAAGTCGCTACATCTACTACGTTACTTTTAGACAAAGGACCTACCTGGTGAAGCAATTCGTGTTCAACTTTTGCGTAATTGGATTGTTTGCTGAACGTGATTTGTTAGCTCTACTTAATCAGCAGCATTCAGTCCGTCAATGATGCTCTCTCAATGCGAGGCAGGGCCATGCCTTGTACTCACACATCTGAGCCTATTACGTCATACATTCAACGTATACTTCTTACTCATTTAATAAGAGATAACTGATAAACAAGCTTGGTCGTTCAAATGTGATCAAGTTGATGTGTTAAACTTGAAGCGTTGCTACATGCAGATTAAGGTCAGGGCTTACATCGACGAACAAATGAAATTTTCCAAAATTTATCTCAGCATGAAGTGCTTATCACAGCCATGAGTTCCGCAACATTCGTCATAAACAAGTTCTGATTGCTGAACATTGCCTCATCGACATAAAAAACAAACCCCCCCAATGTGCATACGATCACTCATCATCATGAAAAAATATACATTAAATACCGACGCAGGAAAAAATTGCGATGATTAACTAATTCACTTGCCTAGTCAGTGACATACATTCATCCGCATCATAACCCCCCTCGCAACGTCTGCACACATGAAAGGATGAAATGATAGAGAAATTTATTGTTTTTTTGGGGGGAGGGGGGTGGGGGGAAAATGCATTACTCATCCCCAAGCTGTCATTATTGGGGGGGATATATCCCCCGTATCCCCCCCGGGATTGACGCCCATGGGTATGTGGTATCGCTTCTCTCTCGACCAGGTTAGCTTTCCCATTTCAGCTAGGAATAAGCGGGCCATTGCAAAGTACAGCATCGTTGAACGAGTTAATCATTTCGCACATGGGCAGTTTTACATGGAACAGAGAGGGCAAAGCTTTCAAGAGAGGTTTCAAAGCTTTGACACCTTATCAGTAGAATGAGATAATGAGAATGTCAGATATTAGAAAAAACATCAGCGCTCGCCGTGGGGCGCATAAAGGAGTTGAGAAAGCAATGAAGAGAAACAAGTTGAACGTGTGTCATTTGCATTCGAACATGGGTTTTAGGTGATAAGATGAGTGATCTTATCAATGGTAAGTTAACTTACCATCCCGCACTGAGGAAAATGTTGATCATGGTAAGTTAACTTACCATCCGCACCTAAGGGAATGAGACAAAATTTGCCTCAGCAGCGAAAGGGTTAAGTCTTAAAGCGTCAACGTGTTACATGTGCAACACCTAGTGTGCAATGCATTAGCGACACACGAGATCCCATTTGGCGAGCATCACACATTGAGCCCTCTGGCCAAATTCCATTAAGCATGTGGAAGATTGATTAACGTAGTGGACTTTGTTCGCAGATTTAGAGGAGAACAGATAAACTGCTTTCCCTAATTCACGCTGACGGCGTTGAAGCCCGTCGATCGGTGTTTACTTTGATGACAAATTGCGATAAACAGGCAAGAAATGTATTGACCAGATGGGATGGTTTTGACCATTTGATGATTATGCTCATGTGTATGACATATATGTGTGCTAAGTCCATTTTGAGATAAATTGATGTCGACATCATTCAACAGCAATTCTGTAGGGCAATTCTGTACTAACAAGACCCCTTACAGCTTTACAAGAAACAACTTGTCGATGCCATGATACTGATCAACATTAGCCTGATTGATGTCAGCAACGTCGTAATAGCTGAAGCATTCCGTCAAATTGGTATCAAGCATCGTTGCTTGCCTAATCAATGGGCGTGAGCGTGGAGACTCCACAATGTGACAATCATCACACGTACTTGGATAAATAGTCTTAAGATATGACTTCACTATACAATAATTTTAGAAGATATATCCACAGCATGTAGAGTAGCCTACTACTATTTAACTATCTATTATCGATGCATGACTACACTAGTGACCAGTCCAGACACGTGGAATGACTTTTGTCTTCTAAATCAATGTGTGCCTCCTCCGTAAATAAATGTAACTTAGTGGAGACTATCCAAAATTGTGTGTAACATTTTAAAATGTGTGTCCACATTTAGTCTAGATACAAGTTGAGCATTTCAGGCACTTACTTACGCATTGTCTGAAATTTCGGAAGTTATTTGTAGCCTACATGTAATCAATTCAAATGAATTTCCTGAAAAGATATCATTTATCTTACAAATAATAATTTATCTTTACAGGTTAAGTTGCACAAAGATCATAATATCTTTGTCTCAAAGCTGAAGCTAGATAACGTCAACCATGGAAGTGGGCAGTCTCTGGTCAGAGACTGCCTTACGATTGCATTCTCCCGTCAATTCATGGGAACCCATAGTGCGCATGGAATCGCCAGCAATGCCCATGCTAATGCCCCGGTAAAGCCGGCAATACCTCGGGATTTCGCAAATTCATTGATTAGTAAGTCTAATCTGATGCCTATTTCAAAGCTCAGAAGAAACATGATCCATAAAAGAAATATAGCTGATTTCTGAAAGTTTTATGGACTATTTGTTGAGATGATAATCAGGAAATAGGTCATCATTTCCATGCAGTAAACTCAAGGAGCACCCTATACTCAACACCTTAATTAAGTGAAACAAAGTGAAAAGTCATTACTGAGGACATCATCCTGATGAAATGATCTCTTGAAAATATGACATGTAGTGCTTGCGATCTCGATATCAAAATTTTTATCTTGTATTGTACAAATCAGTACGCTGTACTAAGTTAATCTTAGTAACTTAATTAGCTCTCTTAGATTGAAAAAAAGACAATCATCCATGTACGGATACCTAGCGTTCGGCTTTATTTTAATGCGAAATGTATAGGGTAGGCCAGAGAATAGCTATGTATTTCCTTATCATTTAAGGTATAAATCACTGCCTTGATGTTTATTATCCATTAGTTATGTGGGCAGATGAATTCTTCATGTGGTCACATGATTTTTTGTCATTTATTTTGAAATTCAATTAAGAAGCGATACCATTTTTTAAAAATTATGTGATCATTTATGTTAATTTATGTCAATTTTTTTAAATTCTCTTCTTTTTTTAAACTGTCTTAAATTTTTCATTCTTCATTCTCGAAAGTGACTGCCACTGTTGGAAGCACAAGCACTTAGTCTTCACTCCTCCATGAGATTTAGTTAAGTAATTTTGACACAATGTCCTATCAAAGCTAAAGAAAGGTTCAAAAAGTTCGCAATGACTTACTTTTAGAATGTCGAGCTACATGTCATTTGTGATTCCTTGATGAATTAGTCTACTTTTTCAAATCAGGGCGTCGATGAGACCACTCAATTGCACCTCTATTCATACATTTTCTTGGGCTCTGCAGGTCCATCTTTTGTCTCACTGCTCAAATGGTGTGGGACATCTTTTGAAATTATGGTGTTATTTCAAAGTACAACTTAGTATTAAAGTCATAATAAAGTTTCAAAACATTATGAAAATAATCAGAATTCATCTGACCATATAAATGATGGGTCATAAATCATTAAAGCAGTGAATGCTACCTTTTCATAAAGAAACATATTTAACGGTTGCTTCTGGCCCACTTTATACAACACATGCAATCATCTTTCGGTTTTACATTAAATTTGATTGAATAAATGAATGAAGAAAAGTCTGCCGCTATGCAATATCACTTATGACATCACTTACAATATCACTCGCAATTATCATTATCATTCTTTCTCTGACTGACCTTTCAAATAAGCAAACGAGGGTCTATTCATAGAGATGATTTTTCTTCTCTTGATAAGAATATAGGCCAAATTACATGATAGAGATCTGAGACCATGCACCGCCACCACAGCATTTTTGTCTGATAGGAAATGTGAATTAACCATTTGCGCACATGCATGTAAGTTTTGACGGGGTTCAATTTGGTATTAAAATTAAAGTTAACAATAGTTTGTAAAGCTTGGCTCATGTTTACCTTATCTCCTCTCTGATGTTGCTAAAGAAGGCGACAAATTAGGAGCATAAACTCTATCAATTATAGAAATGATGCTTAATTCTGCAATTCCAGTGGCACCACAAGTTGCATTGCAAATGCTAGAAAAACTAATTGCTATTTTCTAGTTGCATTGTATTCGAATTGCATAAAGACTTACAATATTCAATAGTTCTATGTAAATTCAAACAATAATAATTACTAAATACTCTTCAATTGGAATAGTTTGCATTATTCTTCATTCAGATGAAGTTAATCTATACTAAATGTTTATGTTCTGTCATTAACTTATTATTTATCGTATATTTATCATTCATCTCTTGTTTGTTACAGGCCTAGTCCAACATCATCACCCGATGGAGCAGAGGGAAGTGTGGAAAATGATCTCCAAGAAACTTTACAGTGAATCAAAAATGCTAAAAAAACAAAATAAAAGATAAAAAATCAATGGTTTTTTTGTGAATAATGACGTTTTATGAATGATCATGAAATACGCTTCATAATAATGCTCTATACATAATGTAGACTGAGTATTAGATTAACGTTTCTGAGATAGCTACAATTATATTTCAAAAGTGAATTGTTCTTTGGGCGGGAGTTTCACCGAAATAGTAAAGGGCTTTAAAGAAAAATGCAAACGTCTCATGTACGTTTCAAGTTGATTATTGCCATTGTCTATGTCAACACTATTACAATCAGTAAAGCTAGCTTGATTATTAATGATACTCGTGATCATATCAGACGTCACTATGCAACGGTGAAGTTAGAAAGCAATAATGGGACCTACCAAAAATACTGAATTCCCAATACAATAGGACAGGATTTCCCACAATTCAATAGGACAGGATTTCCCACAATTCAATAGGACAGGATTTCCCACAAATCTATGGGACAAACTGGTTCAATAGGCAATAGGCAATAGGAACCGATTTCCCTAAAATTCAATAGGATGGAGTTCCATAGCAATAGCACTGCTTGCTATAGGAAAGTTACAATAATTCCGTAGGAAGTTTCCTATAGGAGTGCCATAGATTTTGGTTACTCGGGGCGCCCCGGCTCTTAAGGCGACCGCCCCAGGCAGTCAGGGCGGTGGACAAATAGGAATCCCCGGCGACTCCGAAGGCGACTGACCATGGCGACCGCTCTGGTTGATAGGGGAAGTGAATTGTCGAGCCGAGAAAAGATTAGTAATTTTCTAATCCTATAGCACCAAGTAGGCCTATTTTTAAATTGCTTATCGTCAATATTCTTGTAGATGATTCTATATAGTTTTTCAGCTAGTGATAATTTTTTACAGTGCACGATTCTCACCCAATAATGTAAGGCTGCCTTATAAAAGTGATACTCAATTGGTTTTATACCAAATTCACCAATTATACTATAAGTTTCTTTTGTGATTTTCAGATGACAACATCTTTTATAGAATTGCACTTGCAGCTTGTTCAATTCTTTCAAATTCAAATGATGACAGAATTCGACAGAGTACTTTATTTTGGAAAGAGTTAAGGTTTCAAATGCATCTTCTAGTAAAGTTCCATTGGCATCTCCAAATTCCTTTAAAGTTTTTCTTGTTAAGTATGATGAATTTTTACCCTTCCTTTCTAATTCCTGAATATGCTTTTTACTATTTGAAGATATCCACATACTTACGTACTTGTATTCGTCAACAACATTGATAATGTTCATGGTATTATGTATTTTTATGTTTTGTATTTTTAAACTAGAATTCTTTATCATAATTTTGGTTTTGTCATAACTAATTTCCAAGAAATTTTCTGTGCAGTAAATTTGCATTTACTTGATTTGTTTTATCAATCCTTCTTGTGTTTCACTCACAAGCATAATGTCGTCAGCATATATCATAACTGAAATTTTTAGGTCTTCGATATCGATTGGGCTGAGACGGTCCAGATTTTCATCAAATGTTGTTAAAATGTCGTTAATCTTATCTACAAAATAACGTAGGAAACATGCCATCACCTTGTGGGATTCCATTCGTTAATCCGAAAAGTTCACTTTCATCGCCATTGTAAAGCATTCGATATTTTTTGTTTAAAAAAATTTTAATGATTAAAGCTTATAACTTATCATTTGGAATTGTCCTTTTCAACTTTCCTATTAGTTTTAATATTGATTTGGAATCAAAAGCCTTTGATAAATCGATGAAACACAAGATGAGTGGACGCTTTTTATTCATATAAATCTGCAGTATTTCATTTAATACCATGATGTTGTCTAGGACAGAATTTCCTTTAATTCATCTTTTTTTCGTTATTTTCTTTTCATATTTTTTTTTATATTCATTTGCTACTTTTCTGTATTATTTTCTATATTTCCTAGTTTCTTCGGAATATATTACTTTGGTTTCATGTATTTCGATATTTGTTAAATTATTCATCCAATTTAAATGAGTCAGCTCCATGTATATTTCTTCATTTATTAAATTGTCACGATGAATTTGATTCCTCAAGTTCTTAAATTGTTCTGATGACATTTGATGGTCATCAACCCTGTTTTGATTTGTCCATTTATTTGGGTTTACTTGTTTCTCGAAAGATTTAATGATGCTTTTGTTTTTGATTTTTCAATTCTATATTCAGTTTGACTATCAATGGCGAATGATCGGTAAAAAGTGCTGGTTCTAAAATGATGAAAGATTCAAAATTTTCCAATGATGATTCGGAACTTATCAGGTATTCTATCACAGATTTTCCTACTTCGTTCGCTTGCAACGAATGATATGTACATTTTCCTGATTGTATAGTCTTCCATTCTTCCAGTTTGATCCTGCAAATTGACACAGTCGCATAAGTGGCTCGTAGCTCAATTGGTTAGAGCACATGTCTAGTTAATAGCCTTGGTCGTAGGCTCGAATCCTACCAGCCGCACATCTTTTGCATGGCAATTTGATCTATCGTTTATTTAATTTCATTGTTGTTGATTGCATTAACGACATGGTTTAAGATGCTTTGGTGAACAATCGATCCCCGCTACTTGCCTTAATGTCAGCGGTCACAATTGTGACGAGTTATCTATTCATGACGAGTATTGCTATGACAACTGATGTGTGGTGGTGAGGGTTCGACCCTGCCAATTGACACAGTTGCATAAGTGGCTCGTAGCTCAGTTGGTTAGAGCACAGGTCCAGTTAATAGCCTTGGTCATAGGTTCGAATCCTACCAGCCGCACATCTTTTGCATGGCAGTTTGATCTATCGTTTATTTGATTTCATTGTTGTAAATTCGCCATAATCGAGGAAGCTTCATTGCAAATATCAATTATTCCCTTGTCTTGTTTGTTTATAGTAGAGTCTTCCGACATTCGAGGAATTAAGTTAATGTCCGTATTTTTGCTTAAAGTTCCAATTATTTCATTCAAATCTCCTATCAGAATTACATGATTCATTTTCTATTTGATAATATAATCTTGTCATATCATTAAATGTAATATCATTTCTGTTCAAATTATAGATGTTATTAATGACAGTAAAGATAAAAATGATGTTGTTCGAAAACTTAATAAAAGCGAAGATTTTTATATACGCACGTTAAATACTTTGCACCCCTTAGGACTTAATGATAGAGTTTCCGGAGGTGGTTGCGTGTCAAAAGGCACTGTTGATTATGGTAGCTATTTCAACAGTCCTATCCCCAGACGCAAACGTAGTCATGGCGTTAGAAATAGGAAAAAGGTCAATAAGACCAATAATATTGATGACTCGATAGCATATTTGAAAAACTGCTTTAACGGCAGCAATCTTGCTAAGTTTTATCAAAGTCTTAGGTCTTTGAGTTACAGTACTTTGCATATTATTAACAAGAAACTCAATCATGAGTCTAGTAACTTTGCGTATTTAGTTTCTGCATATTATTACAATACAATATGTAATTCAGAGTCCAAGCAGTCTAGCAATGTAAAAACAAATATAACTTTTGAGTTCAAAAACAAAATTATGGACAAAGTGGATATCAGTAGTATTCTGCATGACAGAAGTATTAATCGACTTGTTCCAGAACAGGTACAGGATTGTTATCCTCCGAAAACTTATTTTACATTGAATAGCCCTGTCTCTTTGAAAATCTGCAACTATAACAAATTTTTGAAAACGCTAGATAAGTCTGATTTGCATGATATCTTAAATTCTAAGTGTAAATGTAATGATCACCCTTCTTTTGTTAATGATTATCACAAACACGTTTTCACAGGTGATTTGAATTTTATTAATGAACCTGAGTTTAAAGAATTGCTTGCTCTAGGAACGAAGCATCGTTTACCCAGGAAGTGTAATCATAAAAATATTATAGACAGTATCACAGTTTCGCTCGATAAGCACATAGCTAAGATGTGTAGGAAGCACAAAAGAATTTTAAGAGCTGATTATTCGGATTGGAGAAATAAGATTTTAAAATTAGTGCGAGATAAACTATATAATAATAAGCTCAAGAACCAAAACAGTAACAATAGCAAGAATACAATGAGTAATAGTAACATTAATTCTCTTAGCAAGATTAGCAAGTTACTGCATTATTATCATGATAACTTCATTATTACTGCGGTAGATAAGGCTAATAGCAATTATGCGTTCATTTGCAAGAAATTCTATGTTCTGGTTTTATTACAGGAACTTGGATTTGATTTGAAGACATTAACTCCTATAGGTAATAGTACATACATACCTGTTAACATAGAGATCAATAGTTTAGTTGTAAATCATAAAGAGATCATTAGTAATTTCTTTCATACCATTTGTAATAAAGATAATCTTAAACTACCTCGATTGTATTGGATACCTAAATAGCATAAAAACCCTTACAAATTTCGCTTCATAGCAGGTGCTAAACAATGCACTACTAAACAACTTTCGACTAAGATTAATAAAGGCCTAACCGTTATAAGAAATTACTTTAAGGAATATTGTAACGCTATCTATAAAAATAGCGGAATTAACTGTTTTTGGAGTATAGTATCTTCGATCGAATTCCTAAATAAGATTCAAAACATCAATATACATAACGTGCAAGTTTTTGACTTCTCCACATTGTACACTAACTTGAATCATGACGATGTTATTCATCACATTTCTGACTTGCTAGATTTGGTGTTTAATGATTCGAATGGGAAATACTTATGCATCGGTTATGAAAAATGTTTTTTAGCTAGTAAAAAGTATCAAGGCTATAGTGTTTTTACTAAAGATAACTTTAAGGATGCTATTAAATTCATTATTCATGAAGTTTACGTCACTTTTGGTGGACTGGTTTTTCGACAGATAAAAGGTATACCGATGGGAGGTAATTGTAGCCCTTTGCTAGCAGACCTTTTTCTTTTACACTGCGAATATATTTTCATGTCTAATCTTATGAAAAGTAAAAAGTATGGTCTAGCTAAACTTCTATCGAATACCTCTAGATATATAGACGATCTGTGTATTATTAATTATAAACATTTCGCTTCTTTAATTCCTAAAATTTATCCACCAAGTCTGCAGGCAAGTAGAAGTGGAGATAATGATAACAACATTGAATATTTAGACATTAAAATGCAAATCACTAATACAGAAGCGGTTACCTCTGTATTTCATAAGGTTGATAACTTCAATTTTCCTGTTACGCTCTTAACATTTCCTCAAAACACTATGCCTTACAAAATAGGTATCAAAGTTTTCGCGGGACAGGTTTTGAGATATATTCGCATCTGTACACATGAGAGCGATTTTATTGAAAAAATAAATCGTACCTCCACCACCCTCATTGCGAGAGGTTATAATCGCTTTGATCTTAAGCGCAGTGCTGAAAAGCAGTTACACAAACACAGAGAGACTTTATTGAAATACGGTTATTTCTCCGCTAAGCAACTTTTGGACAACTGCCCGAACTTTATTTAAGTTCCTTTTCCATATTTCCAGTTTAGTCAGTTCGAATCATCTCGATGGCGTAGTCAATGTATCTGACTACATGTCCGAGATTTTTCTTTCGAGGCTGCTTTCTTTAAAGCAGGGCCCCGCTTGAGCGAGTTTGAACGTACAGGAATTAAGGGGCCGAAACGTGAATCTTGCTCAAGTTCCTGCTGATGACCTCTATTGCTTTTGTCCTCATCAACTTTATCACAGCATATATCAATTATCTGTTTTAGTTGCACTTCATGTAACCTGTGGGAAAGCCAGATCGGTCCTTTGGAGGGATCAGATTCTTTACTTTTCATTATCTTCAGCTTCATCTTCTCACTTCGATTGAAGCATTTGCGTAACACCACACGTGGTTGACCAGTTATCCGCATTAGAAATGACAGGTCTGTTTGTAATTGTATTTGACTGATAGCAGATTGGGATTTAGATAAGTTACAAAGTTTGAAGTATATAAGCAGACACACAAGTGTCATGTCTATAATCACTCCTTTTTAGACGCTAATGTCATAAGTAAGTTGTTAGATTTATAATTTTGTTTAAAACGCAGTAATAAGTTATATTTTTTTTCTTCTTTCAGTTTTTAGTTAGGCCTATAGTATTATTATTTTTCTTTATGATCTACCGGAGGTTAGCCTCAACCAATTTAATTATCTTGATAGTATGTCTGAAGTTGATGGTGGACTAGTTCCCCGCCTTCTGACCGCTACTAGCTGGACACTGTCCTTCGTGCTATACCTATTGGTACTAATCTAATTAATTCTCATTACAGCTTTTCACGTTAAGCTATCTTCTTCTTTTTGACAATCAATATGACACATTTGATTAATTGTCCTGTACCCACAATATCAGTGACTTACACGTATGTTATACTCGTAGTTTTCACAACCACTTTCTCTCTCTTAACATTATGGAAATTATGCATAAAAAAGTATTTAGCGTTAATGCGATGGAATGGGTAGCGCCCTCCACTCAAGCCTCGCTTGCGTCATGTCAATCCAATAGATGCTTATGCTGTAATGCTTTCAATCCTTCCTCTTCGTTCACTAGTTTTAGTACAGGTGGAAATTTCACGTTCGATAAGACGGGTAAATTCAATTGTAAAACCAAAAATGTGATTTACTTACTCTCTTGCAAAAAATGCGGGTTACAGTATGTAGGTCAGACTACTCAGGCTCTACACTGCAGATTAAATGGACATCGTAATAGCATTAGTAAAGGCACTAAGAATACATTTCTTATTAATCATTTCCATGAAGTAGGACATACTTGTAATGACATTTCTGTTCAAATTATAGATGTTATTAATGACAGTAAAGATAAAAATGATGTTGTTCGAAAACTTAATAAAAGCGAAGATTTTTATATACGCACGTTAAATACTTTGCACCCCTTAGGACTTATGACCCTTAGGTCAAATACAGTCGAATCAAAAGAATCTGCGAGTATCTTGTTACAAAGAGAAACAAGATTTTTGCAATCAGACCGACCCGCTTGATCGATGGTTTCTATTTCAGGAATCGCTAAGCAATGTATAGAAATGGGTCCATTCAGAGTATTCAGTTGAAGACTAGCGAGATCGCAACATACAATTTCACTTTTGCCACCGAAAACATTATTCTTAATTGTACATTTTTTCAACATCGGAAACTTCATAACATCAGCAACAGACTTCTTAATGTAGCTGGCCTGAGAACCTTCATATATCAAGATATTTACTGGACACTCTTGATTGTCAGCGAAAATGGTAGATTTGGCAGTTTTTAGCATAACTACCGCAGGATCACGAGAAGACATTTTGCTGCTGACTTGTGAAGCGATCGACACAATCTCATTTTTGGAATCATTGCCAACGTTGGTGAAATCACTGCAAACTTGTGCGGTGAGGGAAAATGCATCAGACTCGGAATCATGATTGAATTTTGAATTGACGCAAGCAGATGTAGAGGAAACATCATGACACATTTTTTGTGAAGAGTTATGATTCTTTATGTCTGAGATGCTTCTTGATCTTTCGTTTGCATGTGACATAGCTGTAGTGTTCTTACCAAACGATTAATGAAGCAATGTATGGTGTGCCCTGGAAAATTTTGAGCATCTTCCGTTAAACTTACAGTCATGTCTGTTGTGTGACCTGAGACAGTTAAAACAAAGCTTTCTGTTGCGTGCAATCTTCATCTTGTCACTAGAACTTAGCGAACAGTTGAAGGTAGTTTGCAGTGTGGCATTGAGCTCAGAACATTGCCTTAACCCTTTTAACCCATTGAGCCTTGCCCTTAACATGGTATCCGAAGACGTTTTTCTCATACTTTTCAGTTCAAGGTAGGTTGGTCATCTTTGTTGCAAAATGCACATTGTTTGAACTTTTGATGGTAAGATTTCGATCTGGCGACTAAAACAGTGCTGATTGCATGATTTTCAAAATCACAGCGAGAGCAAAATTCTGTGGTTTCAAGAGATTTCAGTTCTTCTCGCTTGCGAACCTCAAGCTCCAAAAGCGAAATGAACTCATCAAGATCTGGCTGTCTACCGTGTGTGGCATCTAAAACCTTCATCTGCAAATTTCTTGGATTTTCCCCAATAATGACGGTATAATGAAAGAATATACATATATACATGGAAGAATCAAGTGACAACTGTCTCATAGAGCCAACATCAAAATTGATACTGTCAAGAAAACTACGTGAACATGGACCAGAGTCATCGAATGGATGAATGTTATTGAGAGATTCGATATGAGCATTTTTTATCTTATTTTCATCCCAGAAGTCAATACGAGGCTTCTCTAAAACCATGCCGCATGATGCATTAGAGGGTCGATAATGACTGACTCGCTCTTTAGCAATGTCGTGCAAAATACTCATCAAATATCTGAACTTGGTAACTTCTTCTAGATCAGACCTGGAATCAATTTCGACCTTGAAAACGTCGTGAAATTCTGACCATTTTTTTACATGGGAGCCATCGAAATGTACAAGATTTAGCTTTGACAACTTGGCGCAACTAAATGACGTTGAAATGGATCTACACGAGGTTGGCCTGGAGGATTTGGTCAATGAGGAAGGCCTATGATTTGATAAAAATGCCTCTACTTCAGAAATCTTTTGGATCTTATTTCTCATAATATGGCAATCAACCTCAAACTCTTTCATAAAAACTTCAGTGTCTACTGTTTCGTTTGAGTTGATGTCATTGATTTGGTTGTCAAGCCTCTGTAATTCACCGATTCTCTGTTTCAGAAATGATAAGTCAGTAATCCTGTTGTAGAGCTTATTGAAGTACGCGCGATGGCCTTCACGCTGTCTGTGAAGACCGTTAATAGAAGACATTACAGATATGACAAAAAGGACAGTAAACGTAACACAATAGCTACACAATAAACGTAAATTAGCTGAACCTATATGATAATGACAATATACATGTACCACGGAAAATGGAGTTTGGGTTCAGAAATCAATGAATACTTGCGCTGTGTCGAATGTCTAGTTTGGGCACGACACCATTTGTGGATTGCAAGAAAGAACGACCAAACCGTTGACACGTAATTTATTGGATGAACAGTACGTTGTTAAGGCAAGTCATATTTAAACGTTTACAAGTGATGATTTAAGTGACACATAAACAACAGTTCGCATACAGTCCACAAAAGTTCTAAATGACATGTCGTGACACAAATTGTTCTGATGAGGTTAAATTTACTTTTTTGAAAGTCTCTTTCAGACATTTCACTGTTTTCTATCATTTGTATTAATATGTGGAATACCTTTGTGATTATGATTAAAGTTATACTATTTTACTTAATTTAGTTTTGTATATAATATACTTCCCTAGGAATTAGTGCTCAATATTGTCCCTAGGTGTCCCTAGGAATTGGTGACAAACTCGGTTGATTAATTATAACTTAAAGTTATAATTGGTTGAATGAAGAATTCATTGCATTTCATAAGTTCATCAGATGCCCATTGTGTAGCATACATGCAACATTTTCAAAATCGATGAAAAAATCAATAATACCGAAAGATGATTATTGGTACATAGTCGTACATAGGCTACTAAGGGATCTTTTGCGAGTTTAATTTCTGATTAGTCAAATTTCTTCAAGGTGATTGTGTTTTGTTTTGACAGAACAGGCCGTTAATGAATGAAATATGGAAATAATTAAGTTGCTATATGTGCTGAGTTCTTGATTAGGCTAAAATGAACTGCTCCATCTTGAATTTGAGATGTGCTTTTTGGGAAATGTAGCTAAGACCTAATCGATGCCAAATTCTCTGAGAATTCTGTTGATATATCGATATTCTGTGCCTAATTTGCATATGACGAAGTAGTCTAAATTGTAAGGATTCTACAAAAAGAATTTTGTTAATTGAAGAATTCAGGCCAAAATTAAAAACTGAGACTGACAAATAGCACATGGGTCAATTTTCGGAGAATCGCCAATTGACAGAGCAGTGTTCACCGGATAATATACCTTAAGGAGACAATCTAATTCAATGTTTTCATTTGTGAAATTCACAGAGACCATGATTCTCAAACACATCCTTTCTTTTAGTAAGTAAAAACAAGAGTAACTATCTGTCATGCGTCTGTCATATCGGGATAAAGCTATTACTATTATCATTTCATGTACGATTAACTGTTTCATGAAAAGTAATTCATCCTGTTAATGTAAATGATTTCATATTTGTATCTCCGGAAATGTTTCTTATGACTTAGATATTTATATAGGATCGAATTCTACATTGTATATCTCTTATTCTCTCATAACCTCTGACCTATCCATCTACCACCCTCTATATTTCTAGATAAGTGGTTCAACTAACAATTCAACAATATGAAAGTAAAAGTTGTCAAAGCACGATAAAAATCCAAGAAATTCATCTAATAGGTTCACATGTTATCACTCAATATTCTCATGTATTCACTTAATGTCCTTTTCACCTATTTCGCCAAAATTTTGTTGTTTCATTCTATACCTGCAATAAAACAGAAAGTGCGATAATTTAATGTAATTGATTGATATTTTCTTTTGACAACTAAGAAAGCTAAAAATGTTTAAATCGGACTCCTATTCATAAACCAAACTATAGAAAGTACTCTCTGGTGAAAAACAGCATTAAAGGGTGGAGTGCAGTATCAACATTAGTCGAAAAATTTCGTATTTCAATTTTTAGAAAATGTACTACACCTGAAAGACAGTGACAGATTGTCTTAGGGAAATATGATGTCATAGATATGTCTAACAATGCTTTCATTATGTGCATATAATTATGAAACCTCCGATCAAATATTTTGTACATTCAATTGCACTTGCAATCGATTTCAGAGAGAATGAATTGACAAACTTTTGTTTTACAAGTTTTTATCAAGAAATCATACTTATAGTGTCTCGAAGTTGTAAGTCCGCTTCATACGCTTTCAATAATTGTTTCGTTTATATTCGTTTATGTTTCGTGATATTCGTTTAGCAAGCTTCCAATAGTTCAATAATCTAAATGCACAGTTACTAAAGTGTTGCAATTATAGGCGAAAATCACATAAAGTCCCAAGTGTGAAGTTTGTAAGATCTGCGAAATTGATAAGATTCATGCAATCACAAAAATCTACGTATGTCAAATACCAACTACAAATTTCAGGTTACAAGACTGCATGTATTATTCTCATGACTTAGAAGGAATTGAACTTCATCTTTACGACATAAATGTTGGTCTAATAAAAAACCCTAACTAACATTTCAGAAAATATTCTTGCAAAGGGCTACACTGAGTGCCATACTTAAGAATGATTTATATTTTCATATTGTCATTTCGTGTCTGTGAATATAATTTCAAAACAACTTTTTTTTTAAATGAACGGGAATGGAACGAAGACTACGAAAAGAACGGGAAGGACTCATTGCTCAACTTTAAGTGAACGGCGTTCATTTATTATTTCGTGAACGCCGTTCATAATTTCCGATGACGTGTCATTCTCTCTGCTGGGAGAATGTCAATAAAATAGTATACAAATAGTTCTCACTTTGTTTTTTATTTCCTTCCACGAATGGTGTCGAAAAAGTGCTGTTTTTTTTCTTCAGAACAGTCTCTGTATCCATTTTGTTGATACATTTTTCTGATTGATGAAGCTATCAAAATGCATTTTTAGGAATGCAGTTTGCTTATGGGTGCAAGGATGACCTGTAATTAAAAGAGGATCCATTTCTGAATGAAGTATAAATGAAACCATGTGTGTAGATTTATCATTAACGGTTAAATAATACACTTGGGTCTGGTCAGATCCTAACTTTACAAGTAGGCATCAATATTTCTCCTATACTACTCATCGGATACCGATGAAATTCCATGACTATCATGATTGTGCATGTTAATTGTTTTATGATCGGTTCATAACTTACAAAAGATATTTGATTTTGAATCTCCATATTGAATGAGATAAGCGGGTGTGGCCAGAGTCAAGATAATTTTTCATATAATTGAATGATGCATGACGTTTCGCTGCCTTCAGAGCACTAGCTTATGATATCTAGACTGGCTGAACAAGCTGATGGACTGCACAACAGGCTAGATAAATACAGAACAGCCTGTGGTATGTTTGATAGTATGCATCGATAATTCATATATGTGACCATTACGGGAATAAGACTGTGTTCATACATAATAATGTCTTTATACTCGACAATTGACTGTCGATATAAGCAGACTAATTTTGTCACGTGAAGAAAACCTACTTTTTTAATAAACTCGTTTATTCAAAATTCCATTATCTTCCATTACACTAGTATTTTTGTCTGAAGAAAGAAGTTGTTTTTACTTTATTCCTTCTCATTGGCACATGTCACTGAAGTCAGCAACATCATCAGCGAGTTTTTGTAAAAGTTTGTTCAAGGACAAAAAGGCTTGTAGGCCTATACGATACTTAAGTCTATAAATCTTTATTGATTGAACTTTCAAATAGTTCGGTGAATTTGTTAATGCATTTTCCTCACCGCTTCAGTGGTATTGGAATTAGGGAAAAACATAAAAATACAACAATGCTACCTCATGTCGTTGGTCAACTCTTTGCTTTTACAATCAGTTGCCCATCAAAATATACAAATATAAGTTTAAGAAAACTATCGTACACAGGCCGTTAGCAAACCAGGAATCAAACTCATTTATACTTTTGTTTTTCTGAAAATTATACTTTGGCTCTAAGCTTTCATCATCTGCATTAGCAGCGGTTTCTTCAGGTGAATCCCTACTTCCTGTCAGTGATGGACTACTCTTCATTAGCGAGAAAGTTATGCAAAAGTAATAAAAACTCCCTTTTCCAGTTTATAGGCCGATATAATAAAGTAAAAGTCAAATATTTCTGTGACAGGCCTTCGGCGTCCAGCGCCTTCAACGGTCGATGTTTGGATGGCACAGATGCAGCCTTTGTGAAGGCTTACATAAGAGTGAATGATATCAAGAACTGTGTTGCATGTATGATTGGCTGTTGAACTGTGAAGTTAGATTGTAAAAAGGTAATTCATGTTTCCTATTAATTGCTGGCTTAAGTTGTGTGATTGCTTTGGCTTCTGTTATTGTTGTATCTCGTGTGTTGCTAATGAGACCGACCTAAAAAGTCCCGATGTCGCCAGCGCCATTATGTTTTTCTATTAAATGTTGATAAAGGGTGCTCGATGTACTTTTGTTTTTAATAGCTCGCTTATGTTCTTGATGCCTCGTCTTAAACATTCGCGCTGTTTTGCCGACGTAGAATTCATCACACATTCTACATGTGTATTTGTACACAATAAACTTTTTCGGCAAATATTACTCTTACATTCGAAACAAATCTCCCAATTACAAATTTGGTTATTACTTTTGTGCTTAAAAATAATGCCGATTTCATGCCACATCGTTTGTGACTTTTATGGGGAATTTGTATTTATTGATGAATATATTTAGGCTACTTTGCGATTGCATCTGTCGTTTACAAACGGTAATTTGAATTTAACTATCTTATGTGGTTTTGGTTTTTCCTGCTTGTTGTTAGGTTTTGCCTCTCGGCAGTCGTTTTTATTATAACCATCATCGATTAGAATTCTCTAGAAATTTGCTAACATTTTCTTGTTTTCTGATATCGTCATTGCAGCGTTTAGCAATTGACTGAAATCTATTGCTTATGAAATTTTGTTTTACATGCTATGGTAAAAAGTCATCTTTACGTAAAGTAATGTTCGAATGCTCAGCTTTATGATACCAGCTCTATATAAACTCATTGTTTGAAATTTTTATTTTCATATCTAGAAATGGCAACCATTCTCCAGACTCGGGCGTTTCTAGTGTAAACTAAATATTTCTATTTACTGAATTGAAAGCAGTTATGGCCCTATTAGGATGTCATCAATATACCATTTGCATATTCCGGGTTGAATATTCAATTTAGCTAGAGCTTCCGTTTCAATGCTATGCATGAAATTTATTGCAAACGCAGAGGCAAAATGAGCACCCATGGGTACTCCCTTTATTTGCTTGTATACTTTATCATTATATTTTATTTCATGATTATGTAACCAGTAGAACAATTTCAATAGTAAATCTTATAATGAAATTAACGATCAAATACTGCAAATTGAAAGGCTGCCCAGCTATCAAGTCGCGAGAATGAAGGAAACGCAATTTATTGTTCAATCGCTGGTCTATCACCAAAGTGCAAACCTGCGGACTCATTAACTATGGACTAATAGTGCACCACAATATACAAGTTTCAATCGGAAGCTTCACATCGAATCAAATCCACAATTAAAGCGATCAACAAACATTAGGCGAAAGAGATCTCACGCGGACATTACACGTGAGCAGTGATTAACTGCCTTATATGGACAAATAGCGCAGAATCATTTCGCTTGGCAAATAAAGTTACGGAAATTCACATACATGTTACAACGAGAAACAACTATAAAAACCATGGACTGAACAACGAAAAAACAACAACCACAGCCACAACGCCGATAAGCATACCTCTGCCGTACAGTGACAAAACAACCTAAGTCCAAATTTGTGATTTTTCAGTGGAGAAACTTTTGTGAAAACTTTAATAGAACAAAAAATACTTACTCACAAATGCCAATATTTTACATATAGCATGTCTATACTAACACTAGTTATACAAAAAAAGTTTGCACTAGTGCACGCACTAGTGCACTCCCATCAGACAAGAGAAAGAATATTTTAACTTGTATGCAAACAGATAACTCTATTGAAAAACAATCTTAAAGTCCTTGTATCAAAAATCTATCTGGATTCAAAAACTGATATATCTTTACTAAAACGAGGATGATGTAAATTACACATTTAAATCAGAATCAGGAATTTATCAAGTCCATTGAAACGTTGCTTTCGGGCATCTCAACCCACGAATGTCTCCTGTGTAGAGGCATCAAGGGAATCAGGGTTTTCAAAATGACTGCTTTTTTCTTTGAATTTATTCCACGTGCCTCTTTTTTGAAGACTAGCTTCTCCAGAAACAGCTCCGAAGAAGACTTCGACACGACACTCACAGTCCTAAAGTTAGTTAAATCAAATGATGATTTGAAAAAGAATCGATTGTCTCCACGACGAAATTGAGCCACAACGACATTTGAAAGATATGGTCGATTGGTCATCTTTGACAATTTATATTGCGATACGAGGTCCAATTTATACCCATTGTCTTTAGAGTGCATGAAGTCATCTGTCTGCATGATCACTACAGTGCTTTTCTTAGTTGAACAACAAAGCTTGAAGTCTTGCAAGTCATACACACAACCTTTCTTTTTCAAAGCTTTCTCGACTTTTAGGGTAACTGTCTTCATGGCAAATTCTTCATTATGAACACAGCGCAAGATAAATAAAAATAGTTGACAGTTTTTGTTTTGTGCAGAACAGTTATCAAGGAATATGGTGAATTCATCCGCGTCCCTGTTAGCACGAAAAAACTTCAAATAGGCACTCGCTACATCTTTGGAGTTTCTGCCGGCTTCAGATTCATCCCAAATGACTGCCAATGATTCTCCCTCTGCTCCAATACATGTAAAAGTCTCATTGAATGCAATAATTCGTGGTGTGAATATGCAAATCTTGAACGGCATCTGAGGAAGCATTGTGACCTTCATTATATCCGCACATGCCTTTACGTGATCAGTTTCATGAAGAAATTTACAATCTTCATACTCCCTTCGAGCAGCTCGATACCTTTCTTCGTGTTCGGCAAAACTCAGACAGGATTGACATGGCTCGAAACAAGCATTTTCTTTGATGTGGTGGTCATGGCTCACACATACTTCACATTCCTCACCAGACAGCTTGGTAAATCCGATGTTCATATCTTTTATGATGGTCCTCATAGATTCATAGCTCACTGACTTCTGATCAGTCATGTTGAACTCACGCCAGATATCAGCAATCATACATATCCTTTGTCGCCAAGTGTACCTTAATGGTCGGCAGCTGTGTCATTTACCACACTTTTGATCACAAACGCCTACAAATTCAAGAATTGATGGAATCTTACCTTCAGAGACAAATTGAGAAGGCTCTCACAAGTCACTATCAATTGAAGAAACGATGTGATGAATGAAAGCGAAAGTTCGAAAATTGTAGTTACAGACATAAACAAAATGCTTTTTCATGATTCAATTTGACGCATAAGCTCAACCTGAGCAAACTTCTGAAGTTTATTAACCCAATGCAGTGCACTGCTAATAAAAATGTGGGACGGCATGAGTCTAAAAAAATTTTTCTGGACTTAGGTTTTCTGTCACTGTATCTCCATGGACTTAGGTTTTTTGAAAATTTGAATTCTCATTTTGGACACTAAGCAATTTGTCTTTGGCCTTAAGCTGTTGACACATAATAGACAGACACACCCAAATGCCTTTTGCGTCAAAAAGTTAATTTTCAAAAATTTGGACTTAGGTTGTTTTGTCGTTGCACGGCAGACCTGTTGACTACCTGTCGAAATCTACCGCTACGAGGTGAGCAGTTCAGTCGGCCTGAGATTGTCAGCGTTTTAAGATTTAATTGACCCATTTTTGAAACCCTGACCAACTCTCACGCATCGGCTAACCGCTCTTGACTAACATCCTTCCTCGAATCGACGTTCCGGCTCTTCTACATCGCAACTACGAGGGACAGCCTTTTGACCTGCTAGACAACAGCAGGTCGAGTGAGTAACGGTCAAAAACTTGTTTGATAGTATTAACAGTCGAGAGATTTAAAGAATAGGTTTAGTCAAAGAGTTACAGTAAAGAAAAAATCCCGGAGCCTGTAGCGTAAATATTTAGCAGCGACATTAGAATAATCACTACTCAAGACTACAGGTTCGAACGTCGCTAATTGCGCGACTTACTTGGACGAGGATTTGTTTAATTGAGGAAGAATCGCTATTGCGCGATTGAACTATCCTGGTGACCATTTCATTGGCAGAATTACTCCAAGAAACACCCGAGTGATTGCGCGACCTATTTGGACGAGGATTTGTTTAATTGAGGAAGAATCGCTATTGCGCGATTGAACTATCCTGGTGACAATTTCATTGGCAGAATTACTTCAAGGAGTACCCGAGTTTACTTAACGAGCATGGGCGTCAATCCCGGGGGGGATACGGGGGATATATCCCCCCCAATAATGACAGCTTGGGGATGAGTAATGCATTTATTCCCACCCCCCCCAAAAAAAAATCTCTGACATTCACAAAATGAATATTGTAAAAAGTTGCATTTGTTCCTTGGCCACATATTAAAATTTTTCATAATTTACGTCAATCTCTGAAAAGTTTCTGCTAATGTTGACTGTTGAATAAATTTCCTCTATCATTCATCCTTCATGTGCAGACGTTGCGACAGGGGGTATATGATGCGGATGATTATGTCACTGACAGGCAAGTGAAATTAGTTAATCATCGCCAATTTCCTGCGTCGGAATTTAGTGTATCTTTTTCATGAAAATGAGCGATGGGTTTCGTATGCACATGTGGTTTTGCTTTTATCGTCGATGAGGAAATGTTCAGCATCTTTGTTTATGACGATAAGGAAGCGACTCAGCGAGAAATGTTGCGGACTTCATGCTGAGATAATGCATTTGGAAATTTTCGAATACAATGTCCAGCGGCTGTTTAATCCACTAGCTGAAAAATGAGGTGAGTCTGATCCGTGCGTACATGTTTATAATTACATTTCCCAATCAACATGCCCAAAATCAGTTTCTTACATTTCATTTGTTCGTCGATGTATAGCCTGACTTAAGCCATCTGCATGTAGCTAACGATTCAATTTATCACATTGACTTGTCACAGTTTGAACGACCATAGCTGTTATCAGTTATCTCTTAATTGAAGAGTAAGTATACGTATATGTATGACTTCTCAATGAAATGAAATGATGAAATCTCAATCAAGGTCGGTGATGCATGTACGGTATGGAGTAACCTCCACAGCGGCACCAGAGCCCTGTCGCTGCGTCGTTTCGGGCAGCAGATTCGACTAACTTCGACGTGACAACCCTCGGCCCCGGGAATCATTCCTGGGTGGTTGTCTTTGGTGGGAATGCGTTAGAGTAACGCTAATGAAGCAGTCGAAGGAAGAAAAACTCATGGGCTTAGATGCATCACCGATTAGGAATTAAGGACCAATATATACTTGCAAAATACACATTACACTTTATATAAATTATGATCCGTTACCTCAAATGAATCGCAAATGATAAAATTACAGATTTAATAGGCCCTTGACAATCATGTATCCGAGCATTGTCGGTAATAGGCTTCAGTTGTGTGTAGACAAGGCATGGCCCTGGCCTCGCTGAGAGAATCTCATTGACGGAACTGTTGACTGCTGATTAAGTAGAGCTACTAATCACCGTTCGCAACAATCAAATTTACGCTCAAGTTTGAACACGAAATTGCTTCACTAGATTGAGCAACACATCGACATCGCTTTGTCAATTTTTAAAATTCCGATTTAGTTGAGCTGCAGCCTATACATAGTCAGATTTTTTGTCAAAATATAATTGCCTGACGTCATTAAATGACTAAGGTCATCAAAAATTCCAACCAAGTGACTTACTTACCTAAAGCCACAAAATGTCAAAAAATCTCTTTCAAGCGATTTCTCAAAATGCAAAATTTGAGATTTGATATTTTGACAGACCGATGTCGATATACAGTCATTTAGGTAGCCAATATGTAGGGCGCTCCCTAACTGTGCTGTAGGGCCTATAAAGCATTTGCATTGCTAGATAGATCCTTTAGCTTACATATCGATGACTATTACTTTTTAATCTCCAAAAATGCCTTATCGGATAGTAATTTACATATCACAATGCGCTTCGAATTAAAAACAGTCTGAGTGGAAATATTAATTGAGAAACACAAGCTCATTATCACATTTTGAGAGGATTCTGCTTTGTCTCATAACTGGCTTACCTGACTATTTCCGTAAACAATAATTGTTGGTATTGGTGAGCTCTGGATTTAGGCATACAAGAGCATTCGCCGGATGTAATGCTGACTCGGTAAATCAAAGAGAATGAAATCAATAATTATACACCTATTGTATAATATTTCAATGTTTATCAAATACTCCGCCTATAAAATCGACAATGGCGGAATAATTTCTGTTGTTCAAAATTTACATGAAAGTTGGTTCTAGCGAACCGCTTGATATCAGAAGCAATCGACATCTTAAACAGATTTAACACGAAAGTTACATTTTTGTATATAAGGTTATTGCTTACATGTAAAGTATCCTCCTTAATGTGCATGCAGTTACAGTGAATTAAGTAATCACATTTTCGTTTTAGAAACATGTCGCAATCGAAACGGAAATCCATAACGAAGATCACAAACTTCTTTTCAAGAGTTATGCCCCAGAAAGATACCCCACTTTTATCTGCAACTGTATCAGATGGTCCCGATTCTGTTGCTTGTCCAACCGAATTAGTTAGTCACGAGACTAAAGACAGCCAAATTATCTCCATACAGGAATCTACGAGCGATGAGAAATCAGATAATGCCATGGAATTTAGTCCTTCAACAAACGAAATATGTGAATTGGAAAAACCCTACCATCCCGTAGCTTCTGATATTCCCCCAATGATAACGAAGCGTCAAAGAATAAACTTTCAGGCCAAGTGGTTTGCGGAATTTCCTTGGCTACATTACAGACCTGACTTGGAAAAGGTCACATGCTTCACATGCGCGAAAGCCGAGTCCATGACATTGCTACATTTATCGAAGAAAAAAGAAGACGCTTTCATTCAGACCGGATTCTCCAACTGGAAGAAAGCAAGAGACCGCTTCACTTCCCATCAGCTGTCTGATACTCACAGCTTAGCCATGTCACAGCTCAGTCAAGTTCAAAGGGCAACACCGATACAAGCACAATCGCATGATAAACTGGCAAATGATCAATTAAGAAACAGGAGATGTCTTCAAACCCTGTTTAGAAGTACTCGGTTTTTGCTTCGACAAGGGTTACCATTTCGGGGACATGAGACTAATTCGGGAAACTATTTTCAACTCTTGGCTTTTCAAGCTGAAGATGACGATGAACTTTCCTCATATCTGAAGCTAGCGACTAACTTCACCGGTCCTGTTGCACAAGAAGAAATGATTCAGTCATTTAGCCATAAAATACTCAGAGATATGATTGCCGAGATTCAAAACAACGGTTACTTTGGAGTTATAGTTGATGGCACTCAGGATATAGCAGGACAGGAACAGGAGTCAGTATGCATACGCCATGTGGATTCTGAGTTACAAGTTCACGAGGATTTCGTTGGCCTGTATCAACTTGATGAGACTACAGGAAAGTCAATCGCTAATATGGTTCTGGATGTCTTACTAAGACTTCAACTTCCACTTGAGAATCTGAGAGCTCAAACGTATGATGGTGCATCAAACATGAGTGGTCTGCATAGAGGTTGCCAGGCACTAATTAAGGAGAAGCAACCTCTCGCTATGTATGTACATTGTGGTGCTCATGTTACAAATCTGGTGATCCAGCATGCTGTACAAGATTCCACGTTAGTAAGAAATTCCATTCAGTGGGTCAACGAACTTGGAGTCCTCTTCAATCGTTCTGGAAAATGCAAGGTTAGTACCTTTGTTAAAAATTAACCGTAGATGTAGCGATAGAAGTTGTCAATTAAGTACGTAAATAGCTGAACTAAACTGTCATGTAAACAACTAGATACTTGCTTATTCATATGTTTCGCACTTCTACTTTCACGAATTGTGATACTGACATGAATTAAAAATTACCGCTTCAGGCCTTATTCAAGGAAATATCTGCTGATGCCTCTCTCAGTCCAAATGTTGCAAATATCAGACCATTGTGCCCTACTCGCTGGACTTGCCGCTTTCCTGCCATTCAATCTACAATTGACTCGTACCAAGCAGTTCTTTCGTGTCTGGCTGAAATTGCGGAGTCAAGGCAGGTGGATATGTCATCGAAAGCTGATGGACTCTTGGAAAGATTTAAAAAGTCGGAAACACTGATGGGTTTGATGATTGCTGCAAGACCATTGGCTGCCATCGAACAACTGAACAAAAGCTTGCAAGCAAAATCAGCAAATATATTAGGTGAGATTGAAGCTGTAACACATGCTTCTTCATGGGGATGGATGGTGCTGACATGGTCAGACTATTGCTACTCCCAGTAAGGAAGGGATATTATTTTTACTAACCTTCAAGATTTGTTAAGCTTTCTAGGCATCAAGAAGCCGACTAAGGAATATTTTTCACAAACACATTAAATACTATATTACTATGCTTATGCTACATAAATAAATGAATAAGTGAATGAATAACAAACCATGACCACATAAACTCGCATATGCGAGTAATTTGTGCAATCGCGCTAAATTAATATCAAGAAAAATCTTGCCTTTTATTTCAGGGATGCTTACCGCAGTAAACGTTGTCTCGGAGCAACTGCAACGATGGCGTACAGATGAAGAGTTCTCAAAAATGTACAATGAGGTATCCACAATGGCTGACGACCTTGATATCGACCCACTCTCCTTACCCCGAAATCGAAAGATGCCGAAGAAATTTTTATGTAGCGGCAGTTCAGTGATTGGTGGTTCCTCGACCGAAGAACATTTTCGTAGAATGTATTACGAATTTATTGATCGTGTTCTACATGGACTATCGTGGCGCTTTGACATAAATAATCCTTCGACAGAATTGAAAGACTATAAAGACCTCGAGGATGTTATTGTTAATGGCAATCCGACAAATGCAATCATAGAAAAGTATAAGTTAAATAAAAGAGCAATTGAAGTACAGGTACCTATGTTTCGAATGCACACTGGTGCAGCATCCATTCATGATGCAAAGTTGGCGTACCGAAAAATGTCTATCGAAGTACGCAACCTTTTCCCGGAAGTTTTAAAACTTTTGAAAATTCTGCTTGTGTGCCCGGTAACCTCTTGTGAGTGTGAAAGGTCTTTTTCAACATTACGACGTCTCAAAACTTGGCTAAGGTCAACCATGTCGCAACACAGATTAAATCACATTGCTGTTTGCCACACTCATAAGGAACGATTGGACCAAGTTGACGTCAGAGAACTGGCAAAATGTTTTACTGAAAGAAGTGAAACAAGGCGAAATGTATTTGGTTCTTATAACTCTTAAGTTCGCTTGAATCGATTTTTCTTATGATTTTGATATTTTAGCAATGCATGAAAATGATGTGAATAAGTTGAACACTTTTTGAAAAGATTTTAGCATTCTGTTTTTCTGCATGTATTCTCATTTGCAGCTTGCTTGTAAGTGAATCATTTTTACAATTCTTTATATTAAAAATCTATACCATTTTACACGATTGCTACAAAGTATACATCCAAAATAACAATGCATTACTTGTCAAACAGGCGCATGATGATTTTCGAAATTTAACACGAGAAGCAATTTGTGAAGAGGCTACATTTGTTGTTAGCTTAATCATTTTCTAATGTTAGATATGATTGAGAACTAAGTCAGGAAATACCAGAATTCGGATAAATTATGTATTTCTTTTATCAGACATGATCTCGAGACGACCTTGATGAAGTTTATCTTCAATCCCGCAATTTTCGTTATGCGCCGGTTTAACATGCTTCATTGTTACAATATGATAATATAAAATGATGTGTCAATTCTTTCTAACTAATGCAATTTTTGACGTTTT
This sequence comes from Prostheceraeus crozeri, assembly GCA_907163375.1. Taxonomy (NCBI): domain Eukaryota; kingdom Metazoa; phylum Platyhelminthes; order Polycladida; family Euryleptidae; genus Prostheceraeus; species Prostheceraeus crozeri. Next base: position 80,100 of record CAJQUW010003674.1, on the reverse strand, counting down.
TTGATTGTCATTGATGTTAAGCATGATAATTTGAAAAATAAGCTCAAAAGATAAATGAATTTTTGCCTTTACAAGATTTGGATTTTTCTTTTGTTAAGAGTGTACATGGAAATATAGTGCGTATATTCTATGTATATCCTATATATATATATATATATATATATACATCTATACATATATATGATATATATATATATATATATATATATATATATATATATGATATATATATATATGTTCTACGTATATCGTATATATCCTTGATGAAGGCACACAAGGAATGTGTCTAGATATTTGTCAGTTTACGAGTTTATTCTAAACTGATAAAGTTAATCAACTGATAATGAATGTCATGATGATATAACCAACCGAATGTGAAATTCATGACAATAGTCAATTCGTGTATATATATATATATATATATATATATATATATATATATATATATATATAGATATAAATAAAGATTGATGAAAACCAGAAAAAAGCTGGTTTTATATATATATAAATATAATAGCTTATATATATATTATAATTATATAAGCTTATTACTTGTATAAAAAATATATATATATTATTATATATATATATTTATATAATTTTAGATAATAATAAATATTAATATAATAATAATAATAGTAATAAAAATACAGATATTTTTTGTATATATATATATATACATTGAACCCCACTAAATATATCAAAAAATTTGCCTCCACGTTTATCACGTCAATGATGGCTCATCCCCCCCAATCATAAATATAAATTGACGCCACTGTTAACGAGAAGTGGCACATTTGGTGGAACTTGCTGAAGCTTCTGTTTGACCTATAGTTTGGAACTTACAATATTTAGCAGCGACATAAGAATAATACCCGCTCAAGACTACAGGTTCGAACGTCGCTAATTGCGCGACTTACTTGGACGAGGATTTGTTTAATTGAGGAAGAATCGCTATTGCGCGATTGAACTATCCTGGTGACCATTTCATTGGCAGAATTACTTCAAGGAGTACCCGAGTTTACTTAGCGGAAAGAGGCACACTTGGTGGAACAAACTGCAGTCTTTATTCCATTTATTGGACGTTTCACCGACGCTGCTTTCGGATCGTTTGCCCTCTTTACGGGAAAATCTAAGTGGATTGGCTTTTCGGAACCTTCCATCGGCCTAGTAAATTGACTCATCATTGTGACTAACTCACCCAGAAAAACTATATGAAACTATTTTTAGTCAGATTAAAACAAAACGAATCATTGATACATATCCATATCGAGATATTGTCAGTTTTTCATTTTCGCGTTTTCATTGATGGTGTTGTGTAGGATCGTTGAGCTTCAGTAGTAGTGCTAGCGTTATTACGTAGGGACCTCAAAAGACAGTAACGTTATTGAATTCTCGAATTCGCTCTCTCATATTCGGAAGCTTCATTCATTTAAAAGTCATAACAATCCGATTAATTCCCATACTCTTATTATTCATAGAATAATCTTATTTTCGTAGATTACAATTATAAGAAATAAAATTTAGCAAGCGTTCTACGTCTTCAAGACTAATACCATAGTAGTCAATTTTGTCCCAATAACTGCGTAACAGCTCAATATTGTGTTATATACCTTCCTCCATCGGTATACCTGGGTAGAGGCTTATGACATCCAGGGTTATAAATGCTTTATTATTTACGTTTGTCTGTTCGTTTAATATTGCCATCAGATCATCGCTGTTAGATAATAGGCAAGACGGAATGTATTGTAAGACTTGAGTTAGAATTTTAGAAACTACCGAATCAATTTTCTTGAGTGGGGTTTTGCGAACTGAGGCTATCGGTCGAACCGGAAAACCATCGTCCGAGATCTCCTTATGATCTTTAAAGAAAGCAAAGAAATTGGCCGGGTTACTACCAATTGTAATTAATTTTTCACTCTGAGATCGCAAGACCGGACTATCTTTAATAACATCTTTGATAAGTTTATTAGCTTGTTTCTCCAATGAATCAACTTTAGTCTTATCTAATTCTAAGTAAGTCATAATAAGCTCATACGCTGACAATGATAATCAACGATTCAAGGAAAACAATAACAATTATCAAAAACAATTATTCGAATACTTTTAAGAAAAGAGATTTACCATTAAGACCTAGGGTTTGATTTAATCTTGGAGTTTTATCATTTATTAACAACGCTTCTACTATGCGAGTTTCAAATTCACTACGTCCTGTGTATTTAACATAGAAAAACATTTATTAATGTCATTACTACAGTTTGGACATATGCTTAGATGGATACTTACGGCTGAGTTACCTCTTATATGCTCTTTTATTCTTTGATGTAATCTGCGTTTCGTTTGTCCCAAGTATTGGGTATCAGGATCAACCCGACATTCAAAATCATACACGACGCATGATCGCATCAGCTTATTTATTTTATCTTTCAGACTAAAATACTGTTTTACAAGTAATGAATATTATTCATCATGGTTCAATTTTCTAAATACTTTATTTAACAAGCTTGCGTCGGAATTTTATGGATGTTTTACCTACAAATGGAAGTATCATAAACTTGGTATCCTCCCATTCATCTTTCTTCGTTACTTTGTTATCCGTATCATATTATATTTCCAGGAACTGCTTTATCAGCGAGTTGATGAAGTCAATAGGATGTGAGTTGCTTAATAGAATTTTTATGATATGTTTAATCTATATGTCAAAAAGCTTCCAGCTTGAGCATACATTATACGCTCTATGCAACATTCCTATCACAAGGGTACGTTTCCATTGGATAGGCAGGTAGCATTATAATTCATTAAAAGACCTGTATATGTACTGTTCCTAAAAGTCGATGTGGATAGGCCATAACTTTTGTCAATTTCAACATCCAAAATGAAATTATATTTGTACTTTTCCCTACTGTTAACTTTAAATTGGGGTGTTGTGAATTCAAAAAAGAGTGAAATTTATCTATATTCTTAATATTATCAAAAACAACTAATATATCATCGAAATACCGTCCATAAAGCTTAGGAGCAAATACTTCATTCATCCAACTTTGCTCAAGGTTAGAAAGAAAGAAAGAAATTTGCTAACATAGGACCCAATGGTGAGCCCATACTAACGCCATCGATTTGACGATATGCATTGCCATTAAAAGATAGACACCCGTTGACAGCAAAATCTAATAACTTTTTGAAAATGGTTTTATCATATTGGGGCTTACTATTGTTATTTTCACTATTATTTGTCTATCCTTTAATGGTCATGTATATCCTAAATCTCTTTTCTTAAAAGTATTCGAATAATTGTTTTTAATAATTGTTATTGTTTTCCTTGAATCGTTGTTTATCATTGTCAGCGTATGAGCTTATTATGACTTACTTAGAATTAAATAAGACTAAAGTTGATTCATTGGAGAAACAAGCTAATAAACTTATCAAAGATGTTATTAAAGATAGTCCGGTCTTGCGATCTCAGAGTGAAAAATTAATTACAATTGGTAGTAACCCGGCCAATTTCTTTGCTTTCTTTAAAGATCATAAGGAGATCTCGGACGATGGTTTTCCGGTTCGACCGATAGCCTCAGTTCGCAAAACCCCACTCAAGAAAATTGATTCGGTAGTTTCTAAAATTCTAACTCAAGTCTTACAATACATTCCGTCTTGCCTATTATCTAACAGCGATGATCTGATGGCAATATTAAACGAACATACAAACGTAAATGATATTCAAACGTAAGCAGGCTGTCATTCTTCAACTTGTAGAAGTCTTTCTCAAACGCGTTTTTTCCCTCGTGACGCCGGCGCCTGTTATACATTATGTAGGGTTTGAGGAAGGACTTTTTGGATGAACCGAACTACTCGTCTGGTGTGCCGTAATTCCAGTCCCATGGTCAGATAGAATTTTAAGATGGTAAAATAAACAGTGTAAACTTCCTTGTCACGCTGGGTCAGTAACAGTTTACGAGACGATGTGAATTTGGCAGACTGGCTATTCAACTGTTTGTACAACTCCACCATGTTGAAGGGGCTAAACTGGTGATAAGTGATGCAATCGCTGTCAGCAGCCAATGGTAAGTCATCAGTGAAATCGTGAATGTGTTTCGGGTAGTGCAGGTCCACTTCGAAGACGTAGCCCAACTCTCCATCACCTGGCAGCGCCATGATATTATCTTTCTGACCGATTTCCTCCAACTGCGCCACCTCCAACCATTCGAAATGTGAATGTGGCAAATACTATCAGAGCGCACTTCCGCAAAGGTTAGTCTCATCAATATACGCAGGCACAGTATCCTCCCCAGCGGTCACCAAATGTTTGTTCGTGTAAGTCAACCCTCCACGTATTCCGCGCTCGAATAAAGTGTACATCTCTGTCTCTCTGAGAAGATGTATTGTCTCCCCTGTCATTTTGAATACAATGCTGACGTGGATAATATCCCGTGAAGACTGATAAATTGAGATAGCTCAAGACCATCCTTCTGCATCACCTCTCTAAAAGCTTCGAACACATCAGCTAGCAAATTGACATCCAAATCCAAATAACGTCTCATATAATCCCCAAACATTGTACAACAGAGCTTCCTGTTTGCGCATGCTCATAGTCAGCTGTGGAACAGTCGGCCCCGGTCAAGTCACACTTGAATGCCTCTCTTGGTGGTAGGGCGGTTTCCTGAAGCGCTCAAAAAAGTCAAAATAAGAGTACGGAAAAATAGGAGTTTCCTTCCTCCGCAGCAGATCCTCGTTGGCATTCGGAAAGCGTCGTAGCATCGCTCGGGTGATAGGCACTTTCTAAATTGCTCGCCAGCTTGGCTAGTGAAGATGACAGAAACTGGTAGCAGTCGATAAAAGAAATATTGAAACATATCTGTCTACCAACACTCGCATAACCCACCGGGATTTTCGCTCAAAGGTTCATAAATTTTTCCTTGGTCTTTGCTGAATAGTTCAATTCCCAGTTGGCCATTTTGTTCATTCCACGCTTCAAAATCATATATGCACCATAATTCTAAAAATTGTGGAACACCACTAGAAGATTCGTCTTCCACTGGCGCAACCGGAAATTACAGCCTGGAAAAGCGCTTGGCGGCATGCGCCTGCTAAGTGACAATGATCATGTACTCGGCGGCGGCGCGCGGCTATTCCTGTGAAGGGACGGTTGCATTTGGCGCTGTGCGTTCTAGTCAAGAATAAAATCTGGTCTTCTGGCCGCATCCGTATCGTTTGGCGGGTCATTTCTGTGAGGTTACTATACTGCGCCTTAGCCAACTGGTCTAACCTCTGCAAAAAAGTCTATCACAAATTTGTCACTTTGCCATAGTTCTACAGCTCCATTCCATTCCTGCTGTTATAGAATGAATGCCAAACCTTCCGGCACGCCACAGCAGCCGGATGATGCTCATTGAGAGTGCTGTCAATGAAACACTATATATCTGCTTAGATAATACGTAGTGATCGTAATTCACTGCCGGATACTTCATATTTGTAGTCTCGCCTTTCCGGCATCAGCTCCACCTGTGGTTTGTCATAGTTATGTATGGCATAATTCTCCTTACCCCTAAATGAGCGACAACATCTGTCACACATACTATACGTATGATGATTACCGTACAGAGCATGCAGATTCGTAATTGCACAGTAATGCCATCTGCCGGAGTTGTTAACGAGTAATGCATTTTCAACACGCCCTATGCCTGTTTCCCGGGAGCAGTGAATATACAGGATGGCCGCCAACAGGAGGTTCTTCATAAATAGTTAATTAAAAGATCTGTACAACCCTTACGCGTTTCGAGCGTTTGCTCTTCCTCAGAAGGTAGCTCTTTCCCCCGGAGGAAGAGCGAACGCTCGAATCGCGTAGGGGTTGTACATATCTTTTAATTAACTATTTTAATCTGGTCAATAAATTTCAAGGAGAGACGAAAGCTGTTTTAAGCATCAACTCAAGCAGTGAATATGTCCCGGTAGTTTCCGGTCAAATAGGTGGACATTCACTTTGATCTTATTACGATGCTCAAAGTGTGGTATGTCACGCACCTCCACCGCCGAGCAGTTACCCAACGTGGAAAAACTCGCTTTCCAATTTAAAGCACCACCCCAGTCGTTCGCGGTGGTGCGGGACATCTTTGTGATGCAAGGCAGCAAGTACTGCATACTTGAAGCAGAAACCATAGGGTAAGTATATTAGGTAGAGTGGCAACTCCGCATTTATTAAATCCCGATGTTTATACACTTTTGATTTTATCAAATGAACTTAAGAATAAGAATAAGAATGCTTTATTGTAGAGAGTAGTAATACAAAAGGCATCCCGGGTTACATTGAGTAACTCTTACGGGTAGCCTGTGACACTTAATGTACAATGGAAACATTTCACTCTAGAATACAAAATGCATGGTGTAGGTGAATGAGAAAATCATAAAAGAGAACACAAAAGTCAAGGAAAAAGTTTGCAAGAACTAGAAATATCAAATTCACGAATTTTACTTTTAAATGATGCTAATGAAGACGCTTTCACAATGCTTTCCGGCAACGAATTCCAAACATTAATTATACGGTAGTTGAAAAAATGGGCTCTAACATTGCAGTTGGCCCTTCCGGTTAGACAAACTTCGTAAGAATGGCCACGGGTAGAATGAGCTACAATAGGCCTACTGAAAAAGTCAGTTATCGATACATCAACTAGACCGTGAAATATCTTATACATAAAAGTCAGATCAAATATAAGTCGTCTGCGCTGAGGTGGATATAGGTGGAATTGTTTCCAAATGTGAGATACGCAAATTTTTGCAGTTTTGCAGAAATTACAACGGAAGTATAATGCAGAAGGAAATGATGTTATGGAAATGATTGTACAGATCGTCCGTGTCATGACAGCCTTGGAGAGGTAATGTTTGTTAAATTAGCAAATTAAATTGAGCCTTCTTTTGCTTTCATGCTGAACCTCAAGAGAATCTTTAAGCGAAATCATATCAACCTGCCACTGGTATAGCAAAATAACAGAATCAGGGATATCATTTCAATCAACTTTGAAAGATGTAAATGAGTCCACATCACCATTCAGATTCAAGAAATTAAGCATGAATTTAGTGAATCATGAAATCATACCGATGAAAATTCAATCAAAAACTTGAAATTTCAGCCAAGAAAGCACGACTAATATCACAATTTTTTTAATGGAAACTTCCATTATAATACGGATGATGAAGTTCTTGTGATAATCAACTTAATTTCCGTTTAGGTGGGATGCTTATATATGCGTCATCTCGGTTGCATATAAATTGGCAAAATTCTGGCTTTTTTAAAACTGCTCAAATAATTTTTTGGACCACGGGAACGCAATCTCCGCAAAAAACTGAATCTTTTGAAATAAAGATTTTCACTGTATACAGATACCTTTTTTGAGTCGACATTGTACCTAAATATCCCTACTCCATGGCAGAAACTGTTAGAGAGAACCATAGACATCGGATTACATCATTAGGACTAGACCGGACAGCGCCTATCTAATATACTATCAGCTGATGGCCACAAGCGAATGTTGCTACCGAGTGGTTTTAATTCTGAAAATTGTTTTACTATGCTATTTGCGTATACAAATAGTAGCGCAGTTTTAAATTAGCGAAATTTTTATTAAATTTTCTTCTTGATGTGGGATGCTTTCTTTTGAATATCCAAGAGAATATGCTTTGAAATGACGCCAATCTTGAAAAGATAGATCGAAAATGAATTTACTCCTGGCGTGAATGAAATTGTTCGAGTAGATTTCGCATAATCTTCAGAGTACAGTTTCCATGCCACTAAGTTGTGGCCACATGCCATAGGTACCATTTAAATATTTTTGTAATAAACACTATCACAAGTGTTTTGATTAGTGAGTCGTTGACTCTTAATCCAGAATTCATACAATTCACGTCCGATAATGTAGTTGGCCATTTTGTAGTGTGCTCTATGAGTCACGCATGCTCCATGCAGTGAACAAAATTGAATTGATTGATTGATGCGTAATCCCCACAGTCCAACGACCTATCCTTGCGAGTAATGTAAACGATGCAGGGCCTAAATTTATGTACGTGGGTAGTGTAGTTTATTGTCACACATCTGTTGAAAATTATGAAATCTGTTGATAGGCAGGCGATGATCCTACCTTGTATTTTGGCAGAAATTGGTATCTGGCTGTTGACACAGTTTAGGAGAAAAAACCAAATTTTCGCAAGAAGATTAGTTGTACTCTCCAAATCCAGCTAGATTGTAAAATTCTAAATCCGGTCCACCCCTATTATGCATGCACTAACTAAAAAATAACACCATTTCTGAACATGCATATGTTTGTTTTCGATTTGTTTTCAATTCTCGCGCTGCACAATGGAGAAGACTTGTCAATGTATGAATTTCTACTGTTATTGGCTATCTTCTGAAAATTTCACAAATGTGGTAGATTATTATTATCACAAAATTAATTAATGATGCATTGCCCTCTGATGTTCATCAATGACAGTCGCTGTAGCCATCGTCATGGTAGTAGCTGGTCTTATCTTTTTTGAATTTTTGGGGCATGGACACTAAAGTGTTCTCAAAATGATTTTTAAAAAAATTAGCTTAAAGTTTTATTAAAGTCGCATACCATAAATTTCAAGACATAACAGAATCGCTCACAAAATAGAAAATGTAAAAGTACAATGATGATTCACCCAGTATGTTCAAAATGGCTCAGTCGATAAGTTTAGTTACTCAAAGCGTTGAATGAAAATTTTTAAAAGTTGGTCTCAAATGTCCTAAAATTAAGTCTCGGAGTGTTTTGCAGACACCATGTCAACAATTCTAAAATAATAATCGCCGTGAAAGTGCATATTTTGAAACTATTTGTGGAAAAAATAGTCACCATTCTAAAGTAATCTAAATGGATGGTTGGAAGTTCTCAACATGACAGGTCAACAAAAAAATTGAGCCTAGTTTGATTTGTAAATTAGGTCGCATGTTTTCAGTCCCCTAGTTCAGCATTGTTGCTTCACCATTGGAAATGACAGCAAATATTTGTTGATAATCTAGTGGTAGTGGATGTTGTTTCCCATAGACTATTATTTCCACTTGAAAGTGTCATTCAAAATATGCACCATCCCGACTTTGACTTTTGCTTTAAATGCAACTTTGGGTTGCCTTAGTGTTTCCAAAATAGTAGTTGCCTTGTGATATAGTGGGTATAGTGTCAACTCAAAAAATTTATGTATCAATTGTATATGAAAGAATCACTTTCTTTGCGGACATTATGTTAGTGGTGTTTAAAAACCATCTGACAAATATTTGAAAACGTATATTTTCAAAAATTATCCCTGTGTTTCCTACATATTTTCTAGACGATGTGCAATGCAGGCGTGTTCAGATTTGAGTAGCATAGAATGTGCAAAGTATCAAGCTGGTTAAATTTGCAGTGGCACATCTTGGTCGTCGTACAAAGGTTCGAAGATTACTCATATTTTGACTCAATTTTCGGGTTTGTAGAAGCTGTTGCATGAAACAGTAAAAGATTGATTAATTCGGATAGTCTATTTAATAAATGATCGGATACGAAAAGTCCAAGTACGGAAGCATTCTAAATCCATGTACATTCCAGGATGTCCATTGATGAAGTAATTCTCCAGCGGGCGAACGAAGGCTCGGATTGGTAAACGGAGGCCAGATTTGGAATAAAGTTGATGCTATTGTCCAATGAGGATCATCATCCAATCAGAATCAAGCATTTCTATATAAATAGCGAGCCTTCCACAGTGAGAATCATTCCATCGTTGAATCGCACGAGTGACGGACGCACATTTTCTCTCTCTCTCTCTCTATTCTATTATCCAACTAAAATGGTAAGTCGCTACTTCCCTCCCTCTCCTCCCTTGAACGTAAACTTAATACAATCTTTTTCATTTTCAGGCATCTACTCCATCTGCTGCACTAGTAGGACAAAATGGCGGTCAAACGTTACAAGGTTCTCTACGATGAGATCATCTACAACTGAGGCCAGTGGAAGAAACAACCAAGGTACATAATCCTACACCGCTACAGCGTAAATTTAAAGAAGTCTTGAGTTATGACGATCATAGCGTAGTACTTCAAACGGGAATGCTCCCTTCCACGGATGTCAAGATAATGCACAATCAGTATGGGGACTACATACTGATCCCCGTGAGTCCGTACATTCGCCACCAACTTGATATTATTGAGGAGTACGTGACATTAAATATGGACATTCCTACTCCTCTTGCTCAAGAGTGGAAGGCGAGAGATGACAAGGATTCTCCCTATAGAGAGATTTGGGATGGTAATCAAATTTGCCTACCGGTATCACATTGGTGCACTTACTATAAGAAGGAGGGAGATCATTCAACACCCATCACATGCAACGAGCTCGGAGAAGGTACTTGGGATATCATTTTCAAAGTGAATGGGCTATATTATGGTCGGCACAAGGATAATAAAATAGCCTCGCTCTCCATGCATATGGAATCCATCCTATATATTCCAAAGCTACCCAACGTGGATGACATAATTGATCAAATCCTTAACAGCAGTGGTACGAAGCGCAAGTCGGAGAAGAATGCTGCCTCAAAACGCAAATCAAAGAAGGAGAATTACTAGTCCTTTCCTAACTCTACCCTATGACAATTCGCTTATGTGCTTTGAGTGTCGTAGACGTGGTCTTATTAGATACATTTTACTTCTTCGTTGTCATCATATATTTGTGTATTTTGTCGTGAAAAGCATCGATGTAATTCTTCAGTTTGTAATATGTTATAGAACGTTTCCTTAGATGTGTAAATTTCCGTTTTAGGCTTCTATCATCATTTTTATGGATTGTGAGGGTGAACCTGTACAGGAGCTCAGTGCTATTGCTATGAACAATTGGACATATCAGATTGTTAGTGTCTATCATCAACATGCCAACTGCGATCCCAATGTTGATCAATGGGCGAGAAAACACATTCATGGACTTAATCTGAAATATTTGCAAGACTATGGCTTTTCTTGTGAGAGTGCTCTTCTTATTGACTTTAAACGATGGTTAGCTGCTTTCAATGTTATACGCATCTTTTGTAATAATCCTGGTAAGGAGAGGAAAGTATTTCCCAATCTAATCATTGATGACATTTTGCTCCCACCTTAGGATAGTAGAGTGAATCAACACTACCATGAAGTCACGAAACGTTTTAAGGATTTGTGTGTTCCTATTTTGTCTGTTCGTTGTAGTAGCTACGTTCATAACCAATGCTTCTTTCCTCCTTACCTCAACACTGCCAAAGTCCTGTATGGTTATCATTGCTCGCTGAATGATAGTTACCAGCTGTATCTATTTTATCTGTTTCAAACCATTGATTTATGATGCATGCTTGTTACAGTTATTCAATAAATGTTACTATGAGAAGAGTTGTTTTCATGCAATGGATGGGTTAGATAAAGGGCGATCATGTCTTTCTCAAACGACTGCGGAACATTACATTTTCATAGGCAAAGTTTAAAAGGAGCTGTTCAAGATTATGTGATAAATTTTCATAAAGATGAGACCGACATCGAAGCAGTGGTCGATGATGCTAGCACTCTATTTCTAGAGTTAATGAATACATTCTCTGATAGCATTGTCATGGCGCGATTAGTTGCAAAATTTAAGTTTAGTCATTTTGGAAAGGAAGAGGTGGAAAGTCGCTCTTTCCATTTTGCTTCTTATTCAATGGAAGTGGTAGATCACCCCGAAGAATTTTTAAAAGACATATGATAAAAATTGCTGAACGTCTTAACGCAATTAACCATCATGGTAGCAGTCTAGTGATTGAAGCGATTTCAGATATTCACATTCAACTTTCCATAAAGAAAAATTGAAAATGCAGTGGTACTTGATTGTAGCACAACTGGTTTTCGAGCTATGTCTGCTCACTCTCGAAGTATATTCCTTCTGTACATGCGTCTATTATTTAGAAAAGGCTAGCAAATTCATATCTTCAAAAAGACTTGCTATAGACATTAGTAACGGTGAAACTATGTGTTGTGATGTATGTAAGCGAAAGGATGGAAATGAAAAGCGTATCTTCAAGAGATGTAAGCACGCTTTTTGTCAACGCTGTTTCATACGTAATTGCATTCAACTTTGCAAATGTAACCACTGTGATATTGCTCATTTCGAGTGTCACTTATGTCGCAATAGTTAGTACCTATGCAAATGTGGTAAAGACAGGTTTTAGCAAAGACTAACACGGAAAACGGCGAAACGTAAAATGACGAAACGTAAAAGTCAAAAGTCTTCAAAGTTTTCTTCAACCATTCAAGCTCTCCGACGAATGAAAGCAAATCAGCGATACAATGCTATACGACATGCTAACGATAAATTCATTCGTGAAATTATTTCTCATGTGAGAAAGTTGAGGACGAAGAAATTAGCACCAAAACAACGAAAGTTACTTAAGCGATATGCTACGAAATTGCGTTTCATCTCCAATCCTAAAGTCACCCTTCAAAGAAAGAGGGAAATTCTAACACAAAAGGGTGGTCTCCTTCCAGCGTTACTACCGATGCTAGCTCCTATCGTGGGCAACGTATTGGGTAATATCTTTGGCTCTAGACGTTAATTATGCAAATGTTGAATCTCAAATTATTATAATGGATTACAGACTTCAATGTGATAAAGTTCTGACTGTATCAGGTCCATCTCATGCAGGTAAAACTGTTTTCACGCTGAATTTATTGGATAAAAGAAGGAAGTTGTTTAAGGAACCTATCAATCGAGTGATTTGGTGTTATGGTATTTATCAACCGTCGCTGTTTCAGGAATTGCAAAGTCGCAACTTTATTTGACATGAAGGAATTATTGCAGTGGATAAACTTCAGTCTAATGATGTTGTTGTATTGGATGATTTATTAAAAGAAAGTAAGAATTCAAAAGATGTTACAGATATGTTCACTCGCGCAGCACATCATAAAAGGTGCTTTATCATCTATATCACACAAAATTTGTTTCCCGATGGAAAAGAAGCTCGTACACGAAACCTGAATACACACTATTATGCTATTTTCAAGAATCCGCGAGATAAAAGTCAATTTGAAATGTTAGCTCGACAAGTTGCACCAAGAGGATCAAAAGCCTTAATTGAAATTTTTCAAGCAGCTACTGAAAAATCACACGGTTACTTATTCATTGACTTTACGCAAGAGTGTCCGGAAGAATTTAGATTTCGAAGTGATATTTTGAAAACTCCCATGATTATCTACAAACTATGAGTTCTTATTCTCGCATGATTGTTATTCCTCAGGATGAATATGTACAATTGACTGCCATGCAGCAAGTAAAGCAACCTCTTGCAAATCAAATGTATAGGAAAGAAATAGATTATCAGCAAAATGTTCACATCAAAGATCCACATCGTGCTGTATTATTACAATCGGAAACTGTTGAGCAATTGAAAAACTTGAAGAATAAGATGCGTGACTCTGTATCGACTGCTACACCTTTAGCATCTCGCGCACATGCCATATCTCTTTTCAATAGTATTGAACCCCATCTCAATGTAAATGATAGAGGAGAAATCATTACAGATGAAAATAAAGTGATTGATGCTTCACGTTATGAAGACTTGATTCAGTATGCGACACGTAGAAAGCGCCGTCAGGGCTATGTTCCACCTGGTTGGTCATACTTTCTTAAACTATTGAAAAAGCATAATGTACCAAAATTTGCTTTGAATAATGAGACATTGAAAGAACTTGATTCAACAGTGGCTACTGCTCCAATGCTTCAGACGATGAAAATGCCAACAAATTGGTTTAAGACGTCACCTGCTACATCCCCTCCCACACTTACTAAGCAAACAAGAGGAAGAACTCGACGTAGATCTACACCACCACTAAAACTAGTAAAAGGAAAACGTAAAACAGCTCCTCCCAAGAAATACATGTCCTCAGACTATTAATATGAAACCGATGTGTTGCTTGCCATGTAATGAGCCGCCAGAGGTGAGTGTCGTTGTCACTTGCACTTGCTGCGCCAGCTCTCACAATGAAACTCCTAAGCAATGTGAACACGATCGCAAAACCGCTAAAGCTAAATGCTGCAGTTGTTGTAAATGTAGAAAGGCAAGAAAGCAAAAAGATGAGAAGGAGGAAAACGAGTCAGTCGTCATCGACTGAGCGTTTGAAGTCAATCTATTATGATGTAAAACATCCGGCAGGATTTGCATCGATCAAGAAATTATCAAAAGCGAGTGGTCTTCCACAATCACAAGTGAAACGATGGTTAAAGGGTCAGGCTACCTATACACTCCACAAACAAGCGAAAAAGAAGTACCGCACCCGCCATTATATTGTTCATGACATCGATGAACAGTGGCAAGCAGATTTGTGTGATGTTGCCTCCATTTCAAAACATAACTCGGGCAATAATTTTATTTTAACCGTCATTGATATTTTCTCGCGTTATGCGTGGGCTCAACCTTTAAAAACTAAAGAAGGGAAAGGAGTAGCAAAAGCATTCCAAACAATTTTTCGAGAAGGTCGCATTCCAAAAAGAATTCAGAGTGATCAAGGAAAAGAGTTTGAAAATCAGCATGTGAGAAGATTATTTGAGAGGCATGACATTGAGTTGTTTAGTTTAAAGAGTGCTTATAAAGCTGCTCTCGTTGAACGTTTTAATCGCACATTAAAAAATCGCTTGTGGCGACATTTTACTGCCAACTTGACACAAAATTGGACAAAGGTTCTACAAGATACACTCCATGCCTACAATCACTCTATCCATCGTTCTATTGGACTCAGACCAGTAGATATAAATGCTGACAATGTAGATAAAGTGCGCGAATCATTCCAACGTAAACGCACTCATGTGAAAAGTGATGTGAAAATTGGTGATAAACTTCGTATCTCAAAAGTGAAGAGTGTTTTTGCTAAAGGGTGCCTTCCGAATTGGACAGAGGAGGTATTTACAGTATCAAGGATTGATCAAAAAGACTCTCCGACCACCTACAAGTTGAAAGATTACGATAATGAAGAAATTGAGGGTAGCTTTTACCGCGATGAGATTGAGGTAGTCACTGAAAGTGAAACATATTTGGTAGAGAAAATCATTCGATGTAAAAAACTACAAGGTGAAGAATGGTGTATTGTTAAATGGACTGGTTATCCTTCAAGTATGATCTCTTGGATGCGTCGTGCCGACATCTTTCATCTAATTGATCGACAGTGATTCATGCAAAGTTGTAACTAACAATGTTTAGGGTTTGAGCTATGAATCCAACTGCCTCATTTTATTCACGACCCTCCTATGTAAGTGGTGGAGGACAAATTTACAGCGGCGCTCGCCGCCAACGTGGAGGTAGCATACTTGGTGCACTGAAATCTGTTGTAGCACCTCTCATATCCAATGTCGGAAGATCTTTAAAACGAAATGTTTTAAGTAGTGCCGTTGGCTTTGCTGGTGATGTTGCTAGTGATCTTTCCAGATGTAGAAGTTTTAAGAGCAGTTTGTTGAATCGTGGGAAGGAACGCGGTTTAAAAACATTGAAGCAGACCTTTGCTGGTGTTACTCAAGAAAAGAAATCACCTAAACGAATAAATAAAGGAAGAAGGAAACATCGCGGAGCTCGTAAGGTGCGATTTTCAGTCAAAAGGCATTCACGCAAACGTCAAAGAGGCTCTAATCATTCATCAGGCGCTAAACGACGACGCTTTCATAACTTCTAATCATGGAGTGTAAAACTTCCGGGTTTTGTTTGTTTGATCAACAAGCCATACAGACAGATATTCTTAGTTCAAGTATTGTAGATTATCATCCTCGAACAGCTGAGAATGCTCGCCCCATTGAATTTGTTATTCCTGGTGGTAGTGATGATTACATAGATTTGATTTATGCGATGGTTGATTTGAGGTTTAGAATTCAGCAAGCAGATGGAACTGCTATTGACGATACACATAAAGTTGGACTGAACAATTTACTGCTCACTACATTACTTCGCGATGCTTCTCTAACGATTGGAGAGCAGCAGTTGGAAGGTGGCCAAAGCGATTATCCCTATAAATCATATTTCAATCATGTATCACAGTTTCATCCAGCAGCACAAAAAAGTCATATGGAAGCCATGGGATGGTACAGAGATGAAGCAGGAAAATTTGATGTTGAAACAAACAGTGGCTTTGTAAGGCGATCTGCCATGATTAAAGATAGTAAAGTATGTCAGCTATATGGTCCGCTGAATTTAGACTTCTTTGGACAGTCAAAGTTTTTACTCTGTAATACCAGCATGCGACTCAAGCTGACATTGAATAAGCCTGAATTTGCGCTGAATGCATTTGCAAAAGTTGACAATTTTAGAATTCATGGGGAAGATACTGCACTTTACGTTCGTCGAGTAGCACCGAATCCAAGTGTCATTAGAGGACAAGCTAAAGGTCTTAATCGCCAAAATGCCATTTACCCCGTTCAGCATACGAAGCTTCTCACCTTTGCAATTCCGAAAGATCAAAAGAGTTTCATGAAAGATGGCCTCTTTCCATCGGAAGCACCGAAGCTCCTCATGGTGGCAATGGTTGAAATGATGCATTTAATGGTAATATAAAGAAGAATCCTTTCAATTTTAAACACAGTCAGTTAAGTGAAATTGCTTTACGTGTAAATGGTGTGAGTCATCCTAGTCCACCCTACAAACCAGATTTTGCTGCGGATCAATTTATGCGCAGTTATAATGATTTTATGGATGTCTTTGGCTTTTACAATACGGATGACACCAACGGACTCACTATGAAAGAGTCTAAGAGTGGATATACTATTTATGCATTTGATTTGACTGCTGACAGCGATATTAGTGCACCCTATCGTCAAGCGAACGTGCCTCATAATATTCGTTTGGATTTGACGTGCAAAAGAACTCTACCTGAGACGATCAATGTATTAATTTATGCAGTCTTCGATTCAAATATTGAAATTACAAAGTATCGTGACGTGATTCTTCAGTATAATCGTTAATGAGTTGGTTGACTGCTGACGATATTAAAACTAAAGTGCAGCGTAATGCAGACGAAGCGACGTTGAAAGCTTTCGATAATGTCTATTCGCTCGATACCTTACCACCTGCAGTAAATCACTATCCCATCTTTATTGAGATAAACACTCATTCGCAGAATTTAGGCGGTGAGGATTGGAAAGCGATCTTTATTGGAGAAGACCGACGTGGTGAACTATTTGACTCTCTTGCTCAACCTCCAAATATACCAACACAGCAGTGGTTGAGAAAACATACGCGTCAATATCAGCGAAATGAACGCATACTACAACATCCATTTTCATCAACGTGTGGTGCTTTTGTACTGTACTTCATCTTAAAACGTTTACATGTATCTCGATTTGTATCTGTTATTCAAAACTTTTCATGTAATCCATCCTCTAATGAAAAAATGATTTGTAAGTTCTATCATGATTTGAAATAAAAACATCATGTTGGAAAAATTGTTTTTTATTTTACAATCCGCTGGGTACGCACATACTCGATGAGATAGTCTAGGATCACATTTGCTGGTACATGAGATTTTAATCCAGTAATGATCACTTTACTATTATGAAAGATTGCAACATGCACAGGTAACCAACAACTAATGAGAGCTGCAGGAAAAAGTTCGGGTTCATAACACAAATTGTAACTGCTGGTACGAATCTTCAAAAATGATACACTTTCACTCAATTGAGTAGAGATCACCATATTGTCCACAGTCAGATTAGACATCACACACCTCTCCCTCCTCCATATCAGACGTTGTAGTCCCTGTAGCTCTAAGCGCATTGACTGCGCCGATGAATGAGAAAGGGCGCCGAGAATCTGTACAGTCCCATTTGGGAAGAGTTGAAGATTCCGTGAATTGCTCATCTTCACCACTAACATTTGAGGACGGCCCGGGTAATACTTGCTGTTTGGAAGGTGTTGGTGTAATGTTGTGAGATCGATTTTGGTGTAGAGTCTGAAGCGACGGAGAATGTTGACGATGGTGTAGCGATGGCGCGCTTCAGGATGAAAAAATGAGTAAATTGAGCGATGTACCTTCCTTTTATACTTTTCCCAACTACCTTGATGAAATGTGAAGTTAGTATGGAGTTGGGAATGATAGAGTTGAATTCGCCGTTTGTTGACGCGCAACCAGATGCGATTTCCAATACGTGAATGTCTTTTCATATAGAAGTATTTCAAATCCTTCATGATATGATGTAGAGATTGAAAATGACGATAAGATAAAGCAAACTCTCTTCTCACATTCCAGTTGAATCTTTGAAATAGACGTTTCGATCATGATCCGTTTCAATACGTTGTAGGGAATCTAATTTCCAACTCATGGTGCGTGGTAGTCATGTCTGATTAAGATTTGCTTAGTAGGGCGATGAACCCACGACGAATAAATGTCATGATGGAGCGATGTATGTATCTTCTATACTTCTCCCAATTGTATTTGCGAAATGAGAAACAGTTTGCGGAATGAGAATGGCAGATTTGAATTTCATTTCTGTAATGTTGAAGCCAAACTTGATCACCCAAGGAGACGAATCTTAATGTTTCAAAATATTCTAAATCCCTCATGATATCATTGAGGTTGACAAATTGTCGCCATGTTAATGTAATACCTCTTGATATATGACCATGAGAATTTTTGAAATGTACGTTTCCATTACGATCAACTCTGATATATTGTAGAGAGTCCAAAATCCAAGTCTTCATGATGTTATGCAAAGCCGCAGATCAGCAATATCAAAATGTCGTTTTATCATATTTTGCTTAGCAATGCGGCCGCAAATAGATTTGCTAGTAATCGAGCCGCACTCTTTTCTACTCCCATTGATCATGCACAATAGCTAAATGGAAAGTGGGAAGTGGGTGTCACTCAACTTGTTCATAGCAACTGTGTCTATACTTTTGATCATGAGGTGATGACTATTAATATGAGACGCGCAGCTGCTTACCAATGTGAAAACGGCTGTCGAGTATACATTCCACAGTGGCCAAAGAAAGATTTCTCAACATGTAAAAAGTTTATATATGATTTCTTGAATAAAGCGTGTATTGTCCAATTTACTCCGCACAATGATGATCATAATTATGTACATCATGTAGTTGAGAAAGATTGGATTGTTGGTTTAAGTCCAAGTTTAAGAAATGATTTAGGTTACCTCGCTAGCGCCTTAACAAGCTATGATAATTTTAACGTTAATTACCACCCAAGTGGTCATAAACAGTTAATATATCGAGAGGAAGCTTATTATGTAGATCTTATTCCAAAAAATGAGAAGACGTTGGTGAAGAAGATTGTGATTAAGCCAAGAAAGACAAACATGACTCCTGAAACATTATTGAAGAAATTTAATTATCTCCTTCGAGTTGATGGTAAACAAGTGGCAACATTGACTTATATCAAATCATCTAATCATATTGCAATAAGTAAATTAAATGATGATGATCTAGTATTAGTTTGTTCAAAAGATTTTCATCAGTTCTTACGACATCGTTCTGCAGCTGTTCATGGAAAATCTGATATGCAACATTTACCATGTGAAAGGTCAAATCAATTTGATACAGAATGGACCGTATCTTTATACAGAAAGTGTGTAGAGCCTTTCGGTGGTGTCTTACATGAAACAAGAGTGTTGATGCCTCGCATTATTACTTCAGTTAAATTGGTTGTAGATTATTTAAATGAAGTGATTAATGAGCAACAAATTTCATTTTCTGAAAAAGAAGGTGTTTTGTCTCTCACTATAAGTGGAAAAGGTATTGAACTAATTATGGATAAAACTCTAATGGACATTTTGGGTTTTGATCAAAATATCTTTAAAAGTGGTACTGTAACCAAAGCTAGCGCAGACATGTCACTATCGCGTCGTATTAAATATTTTCAGATATATTCCAATATTGGTGAAGATGTACGTGTGGGAGATGTTGAAGCTCCATTGATAGCAATGATACCATACCAGCCAAAAAGCTGCAGTATTTTATCTGAGCATACTTTCAAGAAAGTGCATTATACAAAGCTGAAATCAAACTACATCCCACAAATTGATATTGCAATTTATGACGATGCTGGTGCGTTGATTCCTTTTCATAAAGATGCTGTGACAAGTATCACACTCCATTTCTGAATGATGAGTTAATGCAAAAGTATGCTAATATATTTTTCCAATGTGAATAATATGGAAAGTGAAAATAAGGAATCGTTTCTAATCTACTTGCCCAGTAATGCTTCTATGAATACATTTCCCAAAAATAAACCATCAGACTATTGAGTAGAATTAAATCGCCCACTACATTTAGAAGGTGAATGGGAGGTTGGCGTTTCTAGTATTTGCTATGATAGCAATATTCAGAATGTGAATGATTTGGAAGAAATGATATTGACTCCTCGCACCCATGATGGAATAACGATGAATAATGCATTCCAGTTCCCATACAATTTAACGTCAGATGGAAAGTGGAAATATGAATGGATTCAGGTAAAATCAGATTATTATGGTCCATTTGGGAATAAGAAAATTATTAAGGCATTCAACAGTGGTAATACTTCCATCATGAAGAATAAGGATCAGAAAGTTTATGAGTTTCTATCTATCATTGGAGTGGGAGACAGTTCCTTCGCTTTCATTCTTTTACTAAATGTCTTACACTGAGGTTGGATAATGAATTCTATCCACATCTCGGTTTTGGCCATGGACTACATCTAACGTCAATTGCTACTGCAAATGTTAAAAAAGTTTATTCAAATCGAATCAACAAATTTCATTATAGATTTAAAATATTTGATGAAGATGTTGTAGAATGCGCAGAACGCATCATTTTGAAAAAGCGTGGTGTTCAACCTTTATCACTTATTGAGTTAGTAAAACGATGGAATGAGACTGTGGGTAAGAAGTATGGAGAGAAAATTATGGCGAACAAAAATAAGTTGGTCATTCAGAAATATAATGACAAACTTACAGTTTATTTCTCTCCAACCTTGCGTCATTTTGTAAGACATCCAACACCTATTATTGGAAGCGGTCTGGTGTATGCTTCTCATGAATATCACACTAAAGCTGATTCAGTTAATGATGAATGGTGGGTGGACATCTATGGTGATCGCATCAAGAAAATTTACCAGTCTTATCAAGAATCTAAAGTTGCTATCAATATAATGCCGCGTCTATATCATTCAGTTGAAAGCTTCATTCATGTAGTAAGTCCTTAAATACAACAGAAGTTGAAGCATGTGATGAAAAGTAAATATGATGTAAAGACACACAACATTTCGTTTTCAATTGAAAATCAACGCGTTGTTCTGAAACTGGGTGATGACATTCAATGTCAATTGAGTAAAAATTTGAAAAAACTCTTTGGTTTTTCAATGCTACAAACTGTGTTTACTGTTGCGCATACGATTGGTATAGATACACCAATGACACTTGATAAACATGAACAGCACCTTTACATTCAAAGTGATTTGATTCTACCTATTTCTGTTGGTGAGAAAAAAGAATACATTTTACGTGATTTCATTCATGATAAAGACGCTTTATATGGAATAGTCGAGAAGATGTTTGAATCTATTTTCTATCATCCCGTCGTCAAACAAACTATACCCTCTATTGCTATCAAAATTACCAATGGTTTACAAGAGTGCATCCATGTGAAAGATACTAAATCCCTCGTAACTTTAGTGTTTCGGAAAACAAAGTGAAGTCATTGTGATATGTTTATTGAAATAAAAATATGTGTATGAAAAAGTCTTTTCACAGATAAAGGGGGAATCGGCTGACTGTAGGCATATATTCACAAGGAAGAAACGATCTCATGCGATACATAAAACAACCATGTATATCTACAAAAAGCAACATCAAAATACTGAGTTAAAGTTGATTATGTCAATACATCTCCTGAATGTGGTAGCGTGAGTTTTATTCTTTTGGGTGGAGGTATGTTTGTGTCAGGATGTCCATGTGGAAGAGATGTGTTATGTCCTATCCAACACCTCTTATCCTCCCATGCTGAAAGCGCTCGTTTCTTGAGCGTGTGCGTTTTCACAGTATGAACTTGAGATTTTAAGATTGTCATACTGACAAACGTTATAGTTATATTTTTATAGGCCTTCTTATAGGACCGCTGTTTCATTTTGTGAACAATGGATTTTGATATACCTTTAGCACGCTTAATACTATCTGCACATTCTTTTAATTTGATGGAATACATTTTAGGACGGAGGAGAATCATTTCATCTATTTCCTTTCCTGCTGTTTCATCCTTAAAACAACCAAGTTTGGATTTATTCTGTATGGAATAGAGTGGATGAGTGGGATTGTACTTAGATGTGTCGAAATATTTTTCTAATGACGTACCTATTTTATTAAAATTTAAATCTTTTTGAGTGGTAATTCCTAAAAAGAAACTATCTGTATCACCACCCAGCAAGCGAACCTCTTTTACGAGAGGGCATGGTTTTAATATTTTGTAGAAGAGTTGATACATTTCAAGCTTGGAATAATCTAAAACGGCTTTCCCAATATAGATGGGTTTGCACAACTCAACTTCTGATTTTATCATTTTAACACCTACAAGATCCTCATCGATGATGTCTCTATCAATGAAAAGAGGTGATGAGGTCAATTTGTGATATTTTTGTTCATCAACGACTAGTTTGTAGTTCATACGTTTTCTAACATCCTCCATGGTCTTTCCGAAAAGACTGTTATTCTTACATTTATAAAAATCCTTTTCAAAATTATTTTGGGCGAGTGCACCTTTTTGACTGTTACTATCTATGTAGGGTTTGAGGAAGGCTTTATGTCTAAATTTGATAATGCTGTGAAGTTACTTTAGAAGCATGCCCATTTCTAAATAGAATTTTAGTATGTGGAAGTGCACGAGATAATTTTTCTTATCATATTGGGTGAGCAAAAGTTTGCGGCATGGTTTGTACCTTGGCTGTCCACACTCTGTTAAGTTATTATGAAATTGTGACATGAATGGTGAAAACATATCTTCAGTCACTTCACCAGATTCAGGTGCGAGTGAGAAATCAGCAGTTTTATTTTTAATACTATTTGGATAAATCAAATCCACTTCAAAATAATATCCCCAATCACCTTCATCTGGAATCTTCAGAATGTTTGAAGGGTTGGAGTAATACGCAAGCTCATCTTGATTTAACCAACTAAACTCGGAGTGAGGTAGTGGTTTAGACAGTGAACTGCCATATAAATTATTTTGGTCATGGTACTTTAGGTGGATATGATCATTACCTACTGTTTTAGATTTTATGTGATGTTTATTCACAAATGTGAGACCACCGCGTATTCCGCGATCAAATATGTTTTACATCTCGGGGTCTTGTAAGAGATGGATGGTCTCACCAGTCATTTTAAAGGCTGATTTAAAGGAAATGGCTGGTAGACTGACAAAGTGGACAGTATCTAATTTGTCTTCTTCTAATGCCACTCATCGAAATTCCTGAAAGACATCAGCCAGCAAAATGACATCTAATTCTAAGTAAGCGATCATATAATCGCCAAAAGTTTTACAATCAAATTTTAACCATGCCTCTTGAGCATGTTCATAGTCCTCTACTGGACAATCTTGACCCGTCAAATCGTTTTGGAATTTGTCAATGGAAGGAAGGGTTGTTTCATTTAGTTTAGACATTGAGCCAAAATACGCATAGGGAAAGACTCCTTTGCGGGTGATTATTTCATCCGTTAAGTTTGGATAGTGTTTCTTTAAAGTTTGACTATGAACGAGAGAAGCTAGTGACGCTGACATGAATTGGAATGAATCTAAAAATTTTTTTTCGAAGAAGACTGTCTTATTTTCTTTAGTTTTATCTACTGATACTTTTGCTGTCATTGCCATGAATTTTTCTCTCGTTTGCGCTATTACATTAAACTGCCACGATTTCATCTGGCTCAACCCTCCTTTTATGAGCATATGACTGTCATAGCCCTTAAAGTTATGAAAAATGACGGGTAGTACACGACGTCACAACCTAAGTGAAAAGTTACATTTGGAGCAGAGTGCGTTTCTAAATTTACCAGTGATGTGATCATGATCACGCACTTTCTTAATTTTATCGTCATCAAACGTTTTATGACATTTAGGGCACGATGTGCAACTTTCAAATTTCTGTTTGTCTTCATCTGACATATGAAGTGACTTACGCTGCAATTGGGAATCATATGATTGTTGAAATTTAGCAGCTTTATCGAGAAATTCTAGAAATTTTGAAATACAATCTTCACCTTGCCAAGTATGCATTTTGTTTTGCCTATTTCTAAAGTGGTCATGCCATACTTCATAGCAGGATATGGATGCTGGCTTGTGGATGATATCATCAATGTAGCATTCTATGTCTGCGTAAATGACACGCAGGGGACTTAATTCGTCACCATTATCCCTATGGGAAAATATTTTATCTTTGGGCATGCGTTCCATTTGTAATTTACCTCGCTTGCACCATTCATAGTGAGTTTCAAATTTATCCTTACTCCAAGAGGAGCGGATGCAGCGGTCGCATACAAAATGTTCACCTCTTTTAGAGTGCCCTAAGTCTGTGTACAAGCGAGAGATTTTGGGAATACCAAAGTAGTGCCATTCCTCGCTATCATCTTGATTTACTAATAAGAGGTTGACTACACGTTCATAACAAGTTGAACGTGAATTATAGCGGGCACCCTTCAACCCCTTCTCCCACACGTGAACGACAATTTTAATCTGATTATGTTTTTTCGAACGTTTCTACATCTTTGATTTTCATGTTGTTACTATCACAACCTTCAAAGTCTAGTTCATCCTCCCACTGTCTATAGCTATAGGTATGATTTCGATTCGCGTTGATATCATTATAGTGAAGGATGGATAGGACTGCATATTTGAAACACTGTGATTTACAATCGACATTGATGACAGCTTTCTTATTATACAACGTTTTTGGTAGTTTAAATGTGCCTCGAGCTGCATGACTTTCTAATTGGGAAATTTTGAATATGGCTGAGTCCACACCATCAAAAATTAGAGCGCTGTCGCGTTGATTGAATTTATCTACATTTGATTTTAAACATTGAATGTGAAAATTTAGCCAAGACTCGCAGTCTACAACTTCGGTTGCGGAAGAGGAAGGAACATGAAACTGTATTCTCTCCGTCACTTGCTTGACCCGTTTGAAAATCTATCTTAATATATTTTAGTTTAAGGTAGATGAGCGCCTTCATTCTAAAATTGTCTAAATTGTTGAAGAGCGCTTCGATAATGTTAGAATTTTGAAGGAGCCACTCAGGAAAATCTACTATTTGAGTATTGGACTCCATGCAGTAGTCTCGTACTAAATTATTATGTGAAACATTAATGAGGGAGATGGTAGAGGTACCGTTGGTGTAGTGATCATTTGCATGCGTGTGTTGAAGTCTGTGCGAAGATCGCTGAAAGTGACTATCAAAAGAAAGAGGGCACAAATCGCAAGGAAAGGAGATGTCACCGTCAGAATCAACTTCACCTCCGGAGATTGATGCCGCTTTGCGTTGACACACACGTTGTTTGATGTGTCGAAGGAGACTGTGCTTCCTTGTAAAAATATGTCCGCAGTCAGCACATTCTCACGCGTTGCCTTGTCGCGAGAGTCCTGAGCTGGAACTAACATCACCTGAAAGAGAAATCATTCTATCATCTCTGTTTAAGTCTCAGTGTATTGTTACAACCTACCTTCACTCAACAACTCTAAACTTTCCTCGAGAAGGGAGGGCTTTGGTGATGAAGTAGATGCCTGAAATTGAGGAAGATGCCATTAGCCACACGTTTGAGGGAGATGAGAGAGGAAATCTTCAACTTACCGTTTCAAGGAAATTATGTTTAAGGTTGATTCTTCAACAAGATAGAGACTTCACTAGAGAACAGTTTACTTACACGTCTCAAAGACAGACTGAAATGACACGGATGTCACTTTACATATATACTTTCATATTCATCATTCATTGGCTGTTCATTCTGATTGGTTGCTTGTTTATACTTAAGAATTAGAAAACATTTCAAAGTTATTATTCACAGTCAACATGACAAGCCCTCCGACAACACCGAACACAAAATTCTCTTCTCCATGCTCAACACCAAAGGCGCTCGTTTCACCAAACGCTCCAACGAAGGGGAAGGTGGAGAAAATATACCGACTCGACAATATCAGAAAGTTGTCATTACCAGCGGACGACGAAGAGGAGAGTGTATGTGAGAAGGAGTGTCCCGACTTAACAGGCGTGAGGTGGAAGTATCTGCAGTACGATACTGATGATGTGATGGAGATCACCAGCACGAAATTCCTCCTCCAATTATAGGAATGGTACACCCCTAACTCCCAGCCACGAACTATGGCGGAGTGGGAGTACATCGACAAAGTGAGGCTCGCGGTAGAAGAACGATTGAAGCAAGTGAACTGTTTTTGCGATCTATGTGAAGTCAGACTCTGGGACGATATTGACGATGAAGACCTTTTGAAATACATGCCATAATAAATTTTTATTTCGTATTATCTTTGCTTTCATACTGACTTACTTGAATGGGGCTTCAGTGGATGATTTAAGCATGTATACTTTTTCATTTGGAAATAGTAGCACGCTTAGTTTAACTTGTAAATCTTATAACATTTCATATGGGTGATGATGGTAGTTGAAATAGTGTTAAATAAAATTAAGATAGCTTACACTTCTGATACAGGGATAGCAATCAACTGCGATCCATGTGTAAAGAGCTTGTTAGACTACGGATGGCCTTAAGTGGATGATTTAATCATGTATACTTTTTCATTTGGAAATAGTAGCACGCTTAGTCTAACTTGTAAATCTTATAACATTTCATATGGGCGATGATGATAGGTGAAATAGTGTTAAATAAAATTTAGATAGCTTACATGATTCTGGGATAGCTATCGACTGCGATCCATGTGTAAAGAGCTTGTTAGACTACGGATGGCCTTAAGTGGATGATTTAACCATGTATACTTTTTCATTTGGAAATAGTAGCACGCTTAGTCTAACTTGTAAATCTTATAACATTTCATATGGGCGATGATGGTAGATAAAATAGTGTTAAATAAAATTAAGATAGCTTACATGATTCTGGGATAGCAATCGACTGCGATCCATGTGTAAAGAGCTTGTTAGACTACGGAAGAGAGAAGTGTGTTATGTTGCGTGTGGCGCGTGAGTGTCCTCCCATTTCATTCCATTTATCAATTCGTCTCATTGATAGAGACAGGTAGAACTCATGGTTCTCATAACGTATGCAATGGAAAGTTTTAGGCAACCTTCGACAGTTGGCTAAATGTCGCCCTGGCGCGAATGCATACTACGTTGAGACAGAGGCAATCACTTGCAAACATGACGCAGAGAGGTTTAACAAGATTGACCATTGCCGAATGTCCCTTGCGGTATACATAGCTACGGGTTTCACCGCCGCCCTTTACAGGAACGCCCGTCGAAAGGAAGTATTACACCGAACTTCATTTGCAACGTTCAAGTTGACTGATAGCAGATTCAACTTAATGATAGTATTCGCCAGTCCGAAGACTGCCCAGGGAAGACCGCGTGGAGGTTCTATCATGTCTTGCCCCATGGTGGCCCTTAAGAGAGCCGGTGGTTCGTTCTCGGGAGTAACAAGTTGACTATTGGCTTGAATAGTCAATAGGTATGACGATTAGGTTCTCATATACCCTATACCGCCAAGGTCGTACTGGTGCATCTGGCACCTTTCGGATGCGAGTGGTATTCGGAGTCCACACCTCATCCGTCCAAACGATCTTCTTGATCTTCCCCTTCTTCTCATCCTCTTCATCCCACTCGTCGAGGATGATGAAGTTGGGAATGGCGTTGTCTTCATCCCACTCGTCGAGGATGATGAAGTCGGGAATGCTGTTGGCAGGAGACGTTGCTTCCATCGTGACTTAAAATTGGATGAGAAGCGCTACAATCTTCTGGCTTATATAGAGTTTTCAACAATGAATTGCTCAACAGCGAATCAGAATGCTTCAGGGATGGCAATCGACTGCATAACGTTCAAGTTGACTGATAGCAGATTCAACTTAATGATAGTATTCGCCAGTCTGAAGACTGCCCAGGGCAAACCGCGAGGAGGTTCTATCAAATCTTGCCCCATGGTGACCCTTAAGAGAGCCGGTGGTTCGTTCTCGGGAGTAACGTCATCTTACAGCCTACTGATTCTGCTGAGAGAGTCTTTGACTCTCTCTTTGGTAGCAGTGTCGACTTCCACGCTAATTGGTATGTGACTGAAAAGTGGAATGTAGCGCCATTTCGTTGGATTGACAACACTAGCTGCCATCGGATTGCCAATCCGAGCAAGATTGTTGTGGACTCTGTCTTGCTCCTCTAGTCTAACAAATTCATCAAATAAATTTCGTGGCCTTAACTGCGGTCCGCGAGGAGAGCCGACTTGACTGTTCGGCGTCTGCATGATTGAAATGAAATGAAATGGGAGGCAGTGGTTTATATACCCCTCTAACTCGACGCAACGTTCAAGTTGACTGATAGCAGATATTCGCCAGTCTGAAGACTGCCCAGGGCAAACCGCGTGGAGGTTCTATCATGTCTTGCCCCATGGTGGCCCTTAAGAGAGCCGATCGTTCGTTCTCGGGAGTGACGTGATGGGGTGGTGAAGGCGGGGAAAAGATCTGCAATGAAAATGATATGTATTAGAATAGGATATACTATCTTATTTGCTTTTCACTTACGAAGTTACCCATCCTTAGACAGTCTCGCGCGCTTCCTAACAGAATATTTATGTAAATGTCCGCGCATTCTCAGTGTGGCATGCAAGCATTTCTTGGTCGGATGGCCATTGTAGCATATGATGGACTCGTCGAGACTTTGGTTGACGAGGACTTGACCGTCCACATGATTATCCCGAATAGAGATGTGAAACTCAAACAACCTATCCTCATTCAAACGATTCCACTCACCCCTCATGCGCTCCAACTTCTCAAACGCCTGTCTCTCATCACCCCGCCGAGCCACAATCCTCTCCAACTCAACATTCCTCGCTCTCAACACACTTATCTCCTTCATCATCTCCTCAAACTTCGCTTCTGCATCTCTCATTCTTCTCTCTGCAGCACTCACCCTCTTCTCACAGTCATCATTCTTCTCTTCCAACTCTCGCGTCTTATTCTTCAAATCAGTCACACTACGCCTCATTCGAATATTCTCATCCGCTATCTCCTTCGACTTCAGTTCCTTCTTTCTCAACTCATCTAACTCATTCACGACTTCATCCTTCACTTTCTTCAAACTCTCACACTTATTTATCAACAAATCATGCGTCATCTGCTGCGACACATGCTTCTTCTCTTCATCCTTCAACCACCTCGCCGACTGCACACGAATCCCACCACTCTTCACTTTTGGGGAAGATGAGCTCTGCGGGGGTCCCCAACAACTATGTTGGAGACCTCCGAGGAAGAAGAGCTCAACTTCCTTGCACGCTTCCTCACACGCTCCCTATCTAAATCCACATCATCATCATCATCACTCTCCAGCACTCTCTTTCGCTCAATCTCAGCCTCCAACGAAGCAACTGCTTTCGCCAATTCATCATTCTCAACAACATTCTCCACCTTGCCGTCTCGCTCTATCGCCAACATTCGCTCCCTCTCTTCAACAATCAACTGTGTGAAGCTCAGGTCATTCACCAAACCTCCACTGCAATCTGCATGCACTCTGTAAAACCGCGCCTCATCCTCATCACCCTTCAATACTCTAAACTTTACACACGCAACTCTATTCAGGATAATCATGTGGTCAGTGCCCGCCTTCTTAACATGCGCCTTGGCGTCCGCACTGCGATTGATTCGACCGCACACACACATTTTGGTGTGGAATTTTCGGTTTTTATCGTTTGCCATTACTGAGATTTCTCGTTAACTGTAAGATAATGAAATTTGTATAAGTTTGGAATCATGTAGTACAGTCATATTCCTAAAGCATTACACTTAGTGAGGAATATAGATTTGAGTGTAGTGAGTGGCACTCGATCCCGTCGACAGCCCGAAGGCCTTGTACTGATCACTAGGGAAGTGAGAGATCTTCCCCGATACCCGCTATTTACAGCTGAAGACATCATTGTCACTGCCCCGAAGTGGTAACAGCAACGCCGAGTCAAAGGTAGTGATCAGTAGCTGGGATCTAACCCCTCAAAGCTGCCTTAGACTTAGTTAAATTTCAAATCTGATAGCAGATTTGAACTCAGCATACTTGAAAACCTTAGTCTACATGTTAAAACTTTGAAAAAACTGAAAATTAAGAATTTTAAAAAATTCCGCATTTTACTACTCATACTACTTTTAAAAAATTTTGTCAGTAGTAAAGACACTATCAAACTCTATCACACAAACTTTGAAGTAAGAAGATAGCTTGCCTACTTCAAAAGATAGAGTCCTTTGAAACACCCGATATCGGGAGCTCAGAGCGACGACCGTCGCTTACCTCGTCTTTCGATGAAGTGATGAGACTTACGTTGTCGGGGGTTTATATATGCTCGGAAGAAAACTTAAAATGGCTCTATCTCCTAAAGTATTCATCGTAGCGACATGCGGTTTGTTGCAAACGATTCGTCTCATCATTCTCTATCATATGACATCTGAACCATTCTCATATGACTACGGGAAATTGGTCCGTCAGCACATGTCCATGTAACATGCCACAAGTGAAAAAATTCCTAAGTGTGGGAGCTCCAGTGTGGTGAAAATTTTGAAAAATTTAAAACTTCCGAATTTCGACCTGGGACCTTTACCAAAACATTTTTCATCAAATTTCACTGACCCCCCTCCCCACCTCGTTCGGAGAAATTTGATGAAACAAACTTTGGTCAGGGTCCCAGGTCGGAATGCCACACTTTGAAAAATTTTCAAAATTTTGTCCATACAAAGTCACTCTGACACTTAGGATTTTTTCAGGTGAGCTCCGACCTAAAATCTTGTAACAGCTCTAACTTTTGAACGCCTGGTCCGCTTGACTCGCAACAAAGAATGTCACCGAGCAGTTTTTTCTCCTCTTTCAAACGAGTAGCTGTAAGACAAAATCCGTCCACTAGAACCAAAGTTAGAAGATCGCTGTCGGGGGGGGGGGTCCGTGAAATTTGATGAAACAAACTTTGGTCATATCCCAGGTCGAAATGCCACACTTTGGAAAATTTTCAAAATTTTGACCATACAAAACCACTCTGACACTTAGGATTTTTTCAGGTGAGCTACGACATTCCACCCTCCCAACCTGGCCGGCACACCACGCCAACCTGGCCGGCACACCACGCCAACCTGGCCGGCACACCACGCCAACCTGGAGAGCGCATCACAAACCACCGCTCGCTACGTCGGCCAGCCAGAGGGGGGGACGTCAGACTCGAAGCAACACGCCGGCTCACCACGACCGACTCGACTGACAGGAGGGGGGGACGTCAGACTCGAAGCAACACGGCGGCTCACCACGACCGACTCGGCTGACAGGAGGGGGGGACGTTAGCGACGGCGGCCATCTTGCGCGGTCCAGTGGTGGAGTTTTACTTACTACTAAGATGAACTATGAATTTTGTGTCCACATTCTGAGAAGAAATAACAATCATTGAGAGGTGACATTGCGCAACACTATGCTGAAACCACGCGATTCATAACCACCATCAAGGATTTTCGGTGATCATCAACCGAAGATAAATAATTGATATGACCGAAGATCAATAATTATGCCTTGTAACTTGATTAAGCTGTGACATTGTTGGCTCATATGTTCGTCAAAAAACTCCATCAGGTCGATAATATAATACGGTAAACCTACGTATGTAATTAGGAAGTGAATTTCCAAGCTCAACAGATTTTAAGTTCGACACAGACCGAAATGTGTGTTGCGTTCAGAGTAGAAAACTTCATTGACAGTCTGAAGAATTATAAAGCTCAATTCTCTGAAATATGCTTGTTACTTTGTAAAAAGACATATCTTTCTACGATTCATGATTTCACCTAGATGATCACATATCATCTAGTTGCCAAGTTGTCTGCTGCATGTACGTAAATGTCTGCAATGAAGAACAGATGAATAGTGTGATAACTTGGTTGTAATTGCTTCGGAAGTGAAATTGGGATCCTAAAAGTAGTGTTTAAGCTAGCAACTCCAAATGATAAAACGTGCATTTCATCATCAGCTGATCAGAGACATGCTGTCATCGATATTTTAAATTCCCTCATACAGAACTTTGCTTAGACAAACAATTTTTCAATGTTGCTACCGAACGGCTTTAAAGGCCACCAGAAATCAGCTGTGTCCGGTCTAGTCCTAATAATGTTATCCGATGTCTATGGAGAGAACATTGATGAGGCATTGCAACCGTGCTCGGACGGTTATTTCACAAACGTTCTACCCGCCTCTGCTGCCAAAGGTGTTCGCAGTGTGCGAATAACTAAACCAGGGCTGTGGAGCCGGAGCCGAGCCGGAGCCGGAGCCTTAAGGAGCCGATGGTTTTGGTCGGAGCCGGAGCCGGAGCCGATTTATCACAAAGGCTCCGGCTCCGACTCCGGCTCCGGCTCCGATAGTTTGAGTTTTGATATAAATCTAGAATTTTGAATGTTATTAATTGGCATCATAAAAAAATTAAATCATTTGAAATCTAAAGATATGTCTTTTAAGTATACCAATGATCCGTCCTCCACGATATCTTTCTTTGCAGTTGCCGCCTTCTTTTGTATTATATTTATTATGTATTTACACACATGTGTAATATTTTTTTATTGCATATGTTTCGTAAGACTAATTTCCATATTGACAACGTATTCTCCAAAATCCATTAATTTGAAGACTTGTTATATGCATGCTAACTAGATGATTGTAGATTCCTAGAGACAAGTCGCCAGTCATTTATGTACACATTTCCAGTTCAGTCAGCAAAGATAATATAGCTACATTTCTTGCGCAATGTCTTAAATCTAATACGGTTACTATGTAGGCTATCATCTATCGGTATGGCTACTGGCAGAAGCTACTGGCATCTGTGACAATGCCAATTTCCTTAGATTGTATTGTAGGCTCTTGTGCAGTCCCCCCACCTACATTTTTCAAAACAATCGATTATTCAATTTGATCAATTTTGATTGGAGGGATAACTCTTCACACTCACACGAATGACCTGACTACAAGTCCTCACATGGCTATAGCAATAAGCGATCCCCAGCCACTTCTAGTAGCGCCCTATTATTTTAATTAAAGGTATCTCATTCACAATGAATTTCCTTTGACTTCAAAATTCAAAGGGTATATTTCAATGCGAAAAACCCGAAGGCAAATTTCAATGTTGACTTGCTGACGAAGTTTGCGACCAGCATGACATCGCAATTACCCACGTAGATTTTTACAACAGCACGGAATGCTTCACTCAAACCGGTGATGCTGAAACGGACATCCAATGGTGCTGCATCTTTTGACCAGAGAAAAAATGGGGGGGGGAGGACTGCACAAGAGCCGTATCGTGTAATAATATTTCACCAAATGTCATTCCCCCAGATTTCAAGAATTTTCATTATTATTTTTTCCGTCTGTCAACACCTTATGCTGATATCATGCTGACTTATATGTAAACAATAAAAAAAGACTGAGACGCTCTCAATAAAGGCGCCTTTTGACCTCCCTTTTCTATTGTCTGTGACATTAAACCACACGCGCATTCGAAAGCTAGCAAAGTAGATGGGATTTCTGCTCGGTGCTCGCAGTCAAATTTTTATTATGCATAGCACCCTGCAACATACTGTGTGATACTCCAAGTTCAGTTTCATCAGCCTAACCATCATCAGAGGAATAGTGGTAATGTGTTATATATAAATTGAATATAATAATATACATGAATCATTGATGAATTAGTGCAACTTTACGCCATAATGAAAAATACGAAATTAATATAATGTAAGTTAGGCCTTAACTTATTAAGTATGCTGCATAGAATTACAAAACTTGTCCTAAACTAGATATTTTTAATTTTTTAAGTATAATTTTCAATTGTACATTTCTAGTCTACACTGCAATGTGCAACTTTAGTGCTTACTTTAGTTGCTTAGTGCAACTTTACGCCATAATGAAAAATACGAAATTAATATAATGTAAGTTAGGCCTTAACTTATTAAGTATGCTGCATAGAATTACAAAACTTGTCCTAAATTAGATATTTTTAATTTTTTAAGTATAATTTTCAATTGTACATTTCTAGTCTACACTGCAATGAGGCTATCTAAATTCCAATTTCTACAGATGATGAGTCGTGGGCTACCCACCGATCATATTATTCATGGACCAACAGACTATTGAATAAAGGCAATAACAAATAACAATAACAACCTAAGCTAGCCTATATACACTTTAATATTCAATAAAGCAATTGATATCTTTATTGATACGGTATATTTGGCTATATAGCCGATACCCTTTCATGTTCGAGTAGATACAAGCCCTATAAGCTATTTAGAGGCATACGCTATCCAGTTTCATATTCAAGCTTTGTAAAAAAGCTTATACTACTATTCGGCCCCTGTGACGGCTAATTAGGTATATCATCATCACTCATGTGGTCTTATTTAATGTAGCCTCGTAGTAGACTGGTTGCAGGCTAGGCCAATTTATATTTAGCCAGTGCGGGAGATCTTTATCTAATTTAACCAATCCTGGCTATAACTTTATTTTATCTTTCAGAGATAGTCAATTCATGCAAAAATATATGACAAGTATGTTATTTGTCATTATATTAGGCTATTATCATTTTTGTTATTAACTTAAGTCGTTGCTTGTTAATGAAAACTAATTTGATGATTGTGTAGCAAGCCTCTAAAGGCCACACCGTTATCCAAAAACCCGTTCAACGGATCCAGGATGACCAGCATAGATAGAACCTGAATTTGAAGTCGGAGCCGGAGCCGAGCCGGAGCCTTTCACATCAGTGTCGTGGAGCCGGAGCCGGAGCCGGAGCCGATGAGATAACGCATCGGCTCCACAGCCCTGAACTAAACAAACGACCCTATCAAATTCAAGAGCCCTGCCACGTTCATTCAATGTTTCTAACTTGAGCAAAATTTCCGAGTATGCTCCTTATACCATACTGGAAATGACGTTGTATTAGATGGCGCTATGGACCAAAAGGAGAACTGAAGGTATCTATCTTCAACTGGCGTCTTCTCCTCGTCCAGCCCAACCAAATTCGCCGACACTGAATGCCTTCATACATTCTTGATGCGCAAGAAACAAAGCTCAAACTCTCACGTTAGCAGACTGAGTTGCGGTTCCCGTTGCATCACTATTCCGTATCCTATCTTCACAGTTTTGTCCAAAATTTATCAACTACGCGTCTTATATCTACGTACATCTCTGATTCACCTCATCGCAAGAAATTTAAGCAACGCGTATTGACCAAATTCTTAAAAGCACCTGATGCTACCTGCTCATCGCATACGTCTTCGACTAAACCCTCTACTGACTGTGACAGCACTGCTACTACTAGTGATGCTTGTACTTCTTCGCCTTCTCTCAGGCCCACGTTCTCGACATACAGAGATATTGGTGAAGTAATTACAAAATCTTTATCACCTCAAGAGCGGATTAACATTGCTGAGGAATTATGGACAGCTGAAAACTTTGAATGGCCGTATACTGAACGGAAAGATGGTCTTATGACAAGACGAAAATACTTGGGTCCACAGCATTTCCAAGGGACATTTAACGTGTTTTCCTACTCTCATTCCAAGGCTGGAGTGCTTTGTAGGTATTGTGTTTTGTTTGTGCCCGACGAAATCCATGGCACTAAATTAGAGAGACTGGTGAAATCACCACTACAGAAGTTCTCTCATCTGACCGGAAACGATGGTTACTTAACGTTGCATCTACAAACGAATTTTCATCAGGATTCTATTATCAAATATGAACACCTCAAGTACACGCTGAGCAATCCTCAAGGTAACGTTTCCCAGCAACTGCAGACAGCCGATGCGATACAGCGTTCGAAAAATCGAGAAATACTCAAGCGTATTCTTCGAGCCATTGAATTCAGTGGAATACTTGGTCTTTCACTTCGCGGTCATAGAGACTCGGGAAAACTAGACTGTTCATCTGACATTATTTCTTATACGGAGGGAAATTTCCGTGCCCTCATACAATTGTTGATGGACTCTGGTGATTCAGTGTTATGTGAACATTTCAAATCAGCGGTAAATTTCGCGACGTATTTATCTGCGACATCACAGAATGAAATGATCGCTTCCATTGATAGTGTGATCAAAGACACCATTGCTAGACAGGTCGGAAAAACACGTTTCTTCTCTCTTTTGGCTGACGAGAACACTGATTTCTCCCGGCAACAGCAACTGACGGTATGTTTGAGGTATGTAGGGGAAGGAAACAACATTGTTGAGCGATTTCTCGGTTTTCTGACTATTGACTACAGATAAGCACCAATCTGGCCTTCACTATATGCCTATTCTCCAATACAGAAAATAACGTTTCTAGTAACGTACGATGTGAGTGGAGCCACTGTGGAGGTTCAATTCGTGGTGAAGTCAATCTATTGTAAATCCCATAGTCCCTTACTAGACCCTGTAAGGCGCACCTAACCAAACGGAATGAGGTGTCATTTTCATCCACGAAAATTAAATGTGGATCTGTATGCATAAGATCATGCTCAATAAGACGGGTTCTATCGGCAAACACTGTTTGTGGAAATGTTTCACAAACCTGGCAGTAGAAATCAGTACTGATTTCGTAAGCCTAAACCACAATTTCCCGCATGGCATCCGGATGTAGAGTTCAAATCGGCCAACAAGTAACCCGGTGCTCATTGATGCAAGGAGAAATAGCGCCAGAATTCACAGAAGTTAATTAGCCCAGTGACACAAGACCACTGACATCCGGTGACCACGATGGCACACATGCATAATTCTGCTTCCCTATGCGTGACCTTCAAACATGTTAAGCAATAGCAGAGAGACACATTCATGCCATAGCTAATAGCCACATTCATGCCAGTAGCAGACGACACATGTCCAGAGCGCATAGCCTTTTCAAGGATGCTGGATCACTTCCAGAAACATACAACAGGTATTTTGCCAGGTTCCATACCTGAAGCATGGCTTGAACAGCATCGACGTTATGTCTGCAAATGTGGTCGCCTTGTCGATAATTCTTTCAGAGTACAACATCAGAAAAAGTGCGTGAAAGGATCTTCTGTAGTAGATCTCACAACCGAAAGTCCAGGATATCAAAATGAAGATCTACTGCCATCACTATATATAGTAATGGCACTCCAACGACCAACTCTGAAATTCATCCTTCCAATTCCAGGCAGAAATTTGGTAAAATTCTTTCTTATTCATTAAAAGAAGTCTTATCCAGCAACAGTATTGAAACTTGGACTAAACTCTTAATGCTCCCGAAATGTGTTCTCCCATCGAAAAAACGTGCGGGAAAGAAAAACAAGCATCATGTCTCTATTAATGAACTATGCGACCAATGGAATAACGCTCAAGTTTTAAAATTGTGGATGGCAGCGAAAAAGAATTCTAGAATAATGCAAGCAAAGATAAAGCGAACCACAAACTATGAGAACGAAGCTCGAGTTTCTGCTGCCATAGCTAAAGCTGAGGATGGACTATACCGGTAGGCATGTCGCATACTTTCTTCTCATGGGATCTGTCCAAACACGAATTAAACATGGCTTAAGCTTGAAAAAAAGCACCCTCCAGCTTCTTCACCGGAAATTCCTGAAATTGATTATGCTCCATATCAACTCA
Organism: Prostheceraeus crozeri; assembly: GCA_907163375.1. Classification (NCBI taxonomy): domain Eukaryota; kingdom Metazoa; phylum Platyhelminthes; order Polycladida; family Euryleptidae; genus Prostheceraeus; species Prostheceraeus crozeri. Next base: position 42,311 of record CAJQUW010003674.1, on the reverse strand, counting down.
CCAGCTCTTTTGATTTAATCAACATTCTGAGACCATTTCCTCGAGCGACAGCCAGAGGTCCATTTGGCATGCACATTCAACATATCATAGATGCCTGCGAAGCTACTATACCAAATTGTCTCATTATCACACTACGTCAGTTGCTAAATTTAATTATATCCGGAAAAGCCCCCATTGAAATTGCAGTTGTCAAAGAATGTCTCAAACAGTTTCCTTGCACGGCAAAATGGATTTCTTGGTGTCATGGAAATTCTCAGCTTTTATGGCACCCTCTTGGTCGTTTGAACTCGTCACAGGGGGTTCAGTAGGGTGACCCGCTTGGACCTGTTTCATTTTCGCTTGCCTTAAACCCCATTATTAGAGCCGTTTATGAATCATGCTCCCTGACTCACCATTCTTGGTATTCAGATAATGTGATTTTGCTGGGCATAAGAATCAAGTACAAAAGGCATATCAACTTTTAGAATCAATGTGTTCGAAAATTGGTTTGACTCTAGATACATCTGAATGTGAATTGTTTGGAAAGGAGACTTGTCGGACTTTGATAGCGACTTCATTACTTCAATGGAATTCAATGTGGAAGTCCTGAGAGCACCTATTGGAGACTTCGCACTCTGCCATTCCCTTATAATAATAATAATAGTAATAAAGACGTACAGTGACCGCAAAAAGTTTACGAACACCCCTCAGAATTCAAAAGAATTGTCTGTCCAGTAAAACTATGTGTTGAATGACGTATTAATGCACATATAACATGATTAGTGAAGAAAACACATCAAATTTGATACAAACAAAGCATTTTAATGAAAAAATTTCAGTATTTTGTATTATAACCTTTGTTCTTCAGAACGGCCTGTATGCGGCGTGGCATAGACATGACCAGACTCTGGCACAGCTCCACCGAAATATCAGTCACCCAGATCATCTTTAGGTGGTTCTTGAGTTCCTCCACATTGCTGCAATTCTTTTCCGCCATCTTTTTCTTCAAGAGAACCCAGAGATTCTCAATTGGGTTGAGATCGGGTGAGTTCCCGGGCCAATCGAGCTGAGTGATGCGGTGTTCTAGGAGCCACAAGCACACCTTCTTAGCCTTGTGGACAGGAGCACCGTCGTGTTGGAATGTCGTACACCCCTGGATCTCCATGAACTGCAACAGGTGGTTGTCCAGCACATCGATGTACCGGTTGGCGTTCATCGTTGTGTTCTTCTCCAGGAAGTAGAGACCAGCTCGTCCTCTAGCACTGAAGGCGCCCCAGACCATCACTGATGGAGGGTGCTTCACCGTCGGCACCACGTATTGAGGAGAGAAGGCAGACGATCCGGGCGGCCGGCGGACAGTGGTCTTGAAGTTCCCGAACTGCCGAAACACAGACTCGTCACTGAACATGACGGTGGACCACTGTTCAGCTGTCCAGTTCGCGTGAGCCCTGCAGAACTCCAGGCGCTTCTTCCTCATCTTCTTTGTGAGAAATGGCTTGCGAGCTGGTCTTCTGGCCTTGAAGCCCAACTCCGAGTGCAACCGGTGTTGTACTGTCCTACAGCTGACGTCGTCCAAGATGCCTGGGAGTTCGGCCTTGATTTGGGCAGCTGACAAAAACGGTTTCTGTGACACTAGACGCTTGATCTGCATGTCAGTCCTGGACGAAGTCTTGCGCTGCCTCCCGGTCCTCTTCTTAGGTTCCAGTGATTCTCCTGCGTCCTTCAGCTTCAGAAACTTGTTGACTGATGCAACAGAAATCTTAAGACGCTTGGAGATCTGTCGCTGGCTGTAACCTTCTTCAGATAAAAGCAATATATTCGAGCGCACAGCGACTGAAAGCTGCGGTTTTCGACCCATACTAACTCTGACGGCTCACACTCGTGTGTGACTTTTTACGTCAATGAGGAGGCAATGAGAGGCAGACAATAATCAATAGTGTATCTGGTGTATCTAATTGGACATCCAGACAGCCAATAGTCTAAAGTTACGCTGCATGAAGGGAAAATCAGCATTGCTATCGGCTCTGGTAAGCGATTCAACCAGGCAGTCAAATTTCATCTATTTTTAGAAGGTGTTCGTAAACTGTTTGCGGTCTCTGTATGTTTTCAGATATCACACACCCCAATACTGAGAATCGTGGGGCTAGTACAAAGTATGATTATACCAAGAAAAAGCAAACTTAACAAAGATAATGTGTCGAAGGAAAATTCACAGACAGAAGTCAGAGTTATAAAGTCTCGTCATGCTTGAGATGAAACATCTGCTACGCTGTGCTGACTTTGATATTGAGAGACGAAGCTTTCCAGAGTAAGGTAATACGGATGGAATCAGATGATATAATGGATGATCAATGTTCGCCATGATTTTCTGAAATAGATTAAAACCAATAATTTTTCGCCTGTACTCGAGAGGAGTGAATTTAGCACATTCACAATGATGAGCATTGCATATAATAAAGTGGGCTCGGTTTTGAATTTGCTCCAACTTATCGATCAACGTTCTCGGCAAGTCAGCAAACAGAGGAGCTCCATATTCCAGTAGACCTCGTATACAGTTCTTATAAACAACAGTGAGTTCTGAAGGAGGAAGATAGTCACGCAATTGTCGGAGAATATACAACCTTGACGACGCTCTTTTGCAAATTTGCTGTATATGCAATTTCCATTTCATGTTACGATCTGAAAGGACACCCAGAATTCTCATATCCTCTTTTATTGGAATATTGGCTACCGTAAACGGAGACGTAGATATAGATGCAACTCTCTGAACAATCATTTGTTGGCACTTCTCTTCTTTAACACTCATGCCGTTCTGAAAAGTCCATTTTATAATTTCATCATAGACTGAAAACAGGTTCGATGTTGAGTCATTTTTTCGTATTACATCTGCAGCAATGATGTCATCGGCGTATTTCAGAAGTAAAGAGTCGTAAGAAGGCAAAAACAGATCCGCTATGAAGTAACCAAAAAGAATTGGACCAAATGATGATCCCTGCGGAATGCCACTAGGAACGTCAGATGAGGAACTTGATATTCCTTTCCATTTCACTTTAAATTTTCGGTCTGTTATATAATTCTGAGTAAAAGTGATGGTAAAACCATTAAACTCATCATTTATCATTTTTGCAATCAAAAGGTCATGCGGTCAAAGCCTTTGAGAAGATCGATGGACATGATACGGCATGCGAGTACTTCGGGATCATCGAGGTGTGTTGTCAGATAATCTTCCAAGGCGATGAGAGCACAAACAGTGGAACTGCGTGGTCTGTAAGCAAACTGACTATTGTCAAATTTAGTGAGAAATTCATGTTTCATACGCTTCAACAAACATTTTTCAAATAACCTGGCCGGCATTGGCAGCAAGGATATCGGTCTCAAAGAGTTTAAAGTTGGTGGAGTACTTTTTGGTGAAGGAGTCACATAGGCTGTTTTCCATTTCTTAGGTAAATCTGCATGTTGTAGGCAAGAATTGAAGATGATGGTGAGTGGCTCAGCAAGGTGAGTGGCAAACAAGGACCAAACCTTAGATGGAATATCGTCTGAACCAGGGGATTTTTTCGGATTGACATGTTGTAATAAATCATTGAGTTCAGCCTCGTTTACTTGAAATGGAACAGTAAATGGATACGGACGAAATGTTGAGGAGGAAGCAGTCTGCGTAACAAAACTTGAATGTAGAGTTTTTCTAATGTCTTCAAGAATACAATCACCAGATTTGTCAGGATCACAGTTTGGTAACCAATTACTCATTGCATTCTGATCTCCTTTCACCCATTTGTATACATCCCATACCGATTTTCCTTCTGTCAACATACGATTTCCCCAACCTTTTTTGGCTTCATAAATAGCAGTTTTCACTTTCTCCTTGTAATGATGGTACAGATGCCAATCTTTACTCCTGTATGCTTTATAACGTTTATTGATTAGGACCTTAACCACATTTGTCATCCACGATGGGTCTTTTATTGACCGATTTACATAATCTATAGGCAACATGTGAAGACTGGCTTCGAGATAAAAATAAAAAAGATGATACATTTGATCAAGATCACAATTAAGGAGATTACAACTCCAATCAACGGAAGAAAGATATTTCAAAGCAGGTAACAAGTTCGATTCACGGAAATCATAGACTTTAACAAAATAATCATCAGAGACCAAGGTACATTTAGATTTCAGTAAGACAATGTTATGGTCACTAGTACTCAAAGGAGGAAGAATAATGCATGACAAATAAAACTGTACATGTTCTTCAGGAATCAATATCAAGTCTAAGATAGTATCTTTGCATGTTGAATTGTTGATTATTGAGGACAAAAGACAAAAGCAAAAGTGCTGTTGGAAAAAATTCCTCAACTGTGCGACCCACAAATTTCTCTTGTTTTGCTGAGGAATTGCGCAGCCTTCTGTAAATTGAACCACCTCGGTCGGACAGTACCGCCCAATATTGCTTGTGAGGCATTTCAAAACTTTGACGATGACGTTAGAATTTGCTTGGAAGAGAGTTTGACTATCGAACTTTCTGAGAAACATGGATTCAATCTCAACTGAGAATTCGCTCAACCTCATTAGATCTTCTTGTTTAAAAGATTGATGCGAGTTAGAGTCTCTTCTGCTATCACTCGGTGATTTTTGTCATTCTGTTCGAATTTGTCAATCGTTGAATCTATGTGTGTCTTCAACGATGATAATGTTGTATCTTCTGGTAAATCTTGTAGTGCTCCTTACTTGGAGCATTTAAAAACTTTCGCAGCATTTGCCGCGAGGTGATGAATGTAGAATTCCAACAGCTTCGGAATTTTCTCCACGATCATTTGTTTCTCTCAATCACCTTTTCGAATTGAATCTTCATCCAATACTTTGACAACTTGATCTAACGTTTTACTGAATTCTGATCAATGACGAAGGTCTCCCCATGGTTATTACCTTCTCAGTCTTTCTGTTTTCGGTTTCATCATAGCTGCATATTTTCCTAATAATGGTTTGTAAAAATTTGATACGTGAAGGATGCAAGATATCTTCTATTCCACGATTTGGGATCCGAAAGCTTAGATCTCGCATTTACAATTACTTCGCTTAATAATCGAACTTTGTTGGCCACAGTGCGTGTTGCGTGTTTTCCTTTGCAATCCATTTGATGCTGGACGAATGATGCTATTCTTGAATCATGGAGAGCTATATCACTCAATTCATCATTCTTCATTCTCGTAAAAAGGCAATTTAGATCTGGGGCCTATTTCAATTTGAGGTACCTTACCTTAGGATTCCTAGAAATGACGTTAGTGCATTTCAAAGTTAAGGCTAGATTCTATGACGCTAGGTCCCCTAAAACATCTGAGGTGGTGACTCAGCATCAAGAGAAACTTATATACGTCATTATCTTATATTTGTGCTGGTGATATTTGTAGATTTTCGTTTCCGACACTCATTTTGCAGTAAATGAAATCTTCTACAAGGGGCTATTTCAATGAAAGTTCGCAACCTTGCTACCTAAAGGTTAGGTGCCTAACGTCATGGTCCCTTAAGGTGGATAAGCGTATTTCAACCTGAAGGGAGCATTATCTTAAGGTACCTTAAGGTAACTAGCGAGCTCCTTTAAGGTACTTAACCAAATATCAAACAATTCAATGCCTCTGTCTGTCACGAGGTCAAATAGATATTTTACCTAACGTAATGAATGTACACCATTAAAAGTAAGCCTCAAATTCATGAATGAATCTGGAGACGAATGACGTTCCATTTACTGCAGGATGTGTATTGCAAACAAAAAGATTCACGTAAATAAACAAAAAACGGATGTTGATCTCAAAATTGGTGATAAAGATCAAAAGATCGTCGTCGGTTCTCAAGATGGGTGGCATAAAGCTCTCGATGACAGGCAGTCCATTGGCCACATTTGTCAGAGAGAATAAACTGTAGCTAAAGAGGCGTTTTTAAGATAGTTAAATTATCGATGTTTATGAAATCCCACATACAAAAGGCCATGAAACGAAATGTAAGACACTGTCTTTTTACTTCTAGTTGATGTAGTATATGTAAATTGCGTCATACATTACTTTCATGTGTGGTCTCGACTGACCACAACTAACCACTTGAGAAACTGAAATATTTGCCGATATTATCTGTGAAACATAAGTTTTATATGGTATAAGGTTTATCTAAATAGAACCAGAACTTCAACTCGAGAACTTCATTCGAATATGCATTTTCGTTGTGCAATTAATTTTGAAACGTTCTGCATATTCTTAACTGCCGCATTGTTTTCCTATATCACAAAGAAACCTACCTTGTACCACATAAAGACCATATCGAGGTTAGGTAGCTGATTAGGTAGGTGTAGAGCTACCTTACTCTTTACCTTAAGTTTTGCCACCTATGAAAGAGGCAAGTACTTAAAGATTTTTCGCTCTTTTCATGATGTGTTAGGTAGGATATCGATTCCACGTGACAGCCAGAGACAATGAATTGTTTGTTATTTGAATAGATGCTTCAAAGGTGCTGCTTTGAAGTTCTAATACGCTTATCCATAGAAATCCGACTTTTCGCTTTGTTTACTGACAAGAATAGATAGCAGCTGTTTGCTGATGGAAATTTCAGCCGTTCGGCTGGGTGCCAACTGCTAGATCTTTGAAAGAGTCAAATCACTGAAACATGCAGCAGTTGTAAATTCCTGCCGCATGGCGATTTATTGTAAGTTATTTGGTCAGAATGCTTTCATATGTAATGACAAATGATAATGGCCGTGAATATTTACGAAGTTCATAGATAAGCTGCGGTGTCCTCCAATTGTCAACCACTAGAAACCGCCATCGTATAGATACCATTGTCATGATAACGCATGTCCGTCCACGACGTTCTACTGTTTTCATTGTCCATGGCCGTTCTAGTTATTTATTATCACAGAGTATCGGATTTCTATGTGCTTATCCACCTTAAGGGAGTATGACATTAGGTACCTAACCGCAAGGTAGTAAGGTTAGGGACCTTCAATTGAAATAGGCCCCTGTACTAAGATCAACGGCAATAGATAATGACAAAATATGTTGAGTTATTGAAAGTAAGACTGGGACAATTGTGCTTTCCTATATCAGCTTTAGCATAAAAACCGTAGCAAATATTGCATGCCAGATAGCTGTCTATGTTATTGGAAATATTTTTCGAATGATGTGGTCTAGACCAGTAAATTTAGGAAAGAAATATGAGCAACCCAGACAAAATTCGTGGCACCCTGAAAATTGGCATACACGTAGTTTAGACTCTGCTTATTAACATATTAAAAGTCACCATAAATCCGTCATGTGCTCTCTGAGTAACAGCCTCCCAAAGATGCCATACTGCATGAAGTTTTCCGAGGTCTGTTTTGATGATATCTGATTCCCTATTGGTGCGTGCGTAAATCAGCAGACGCTCTTAACCAATGAGCGTGCTGCTGGCAGTGAGTGGAAACTTGACTTGCAAAATGTTCATGATCAAACGTTTTTGGAGTGTTTAGCATAGGCATAGAAATAGATTGTTGTTTATCTGAAGTTTTGTTGTTATCAATTTCTATGATCATAGGCTACCTACACCTTTCAACCTAGCATCTAATGGATTGGTTAGCTATCATCAAGATAGCTAGTCGAGGAAGATGAAGTAATTGTGACAGTGCATTAACCGTCCATCGGTCATTTATAAGGAAAGTTATTGGTCAACAACGCTTTTCATAACTATGTTGCTTCAGGGTCGCTTAACAACTTCTAGCTTAAGCACAGAATAACAAAACATGTGATGATATGGTCACAATCTATTCTCAACTATATTTTCATCGAATGCTCTGTGTGTCTAAGGGACTTAATGACCTGAAATCATATTTCCATCATGAGTTAGCTTCTAGTCTTCCTCCTCTTTTTGAGATTGACCAATTGGATGGGGACCAAGGGTAGGGCCCGTCGGCATGGGTGGTGCCGGCAACGAGAACTTGGACCCATGGGTAGGTGTATCCTCAATGTGTCGACAGATTTCCAATTATAGCTCGAAAATTCGGCTAATGAAAAATGCATCATTTGCGTGTGTTTGACATTTTTGAATATCTAGAATCATTGGAATGAAATAACTATTTTCTAAGTTACTGGATGATAAAGTCAAGGTTAATCGAAGTACTTTCAGCAATTGAATAACCTTGAATTATGGAACTGAAATATACCTGTCATTATTAACGGAACGATCCATTACGATCTGCACCTTAGCTGAAACATTTTGGAAATGTATTATTCGAAATGTATTATTAAAATGGGTAAGAGCTTTCACTCAATGACCTTCATCAGTTACAGAATGTCTGGATGAACTGTCAAACTTATGTGCAACACGAAGTAAGCACATTTATTTTAGGCACACGAAGTCATTTCAGGAACCGCAAAACTCAACCGATCGATACAAAATTTAATGCATGAGTTAATGAACAACTTAGTGCTCACTTCGTGTTGCACATAAGTTTGACGGTTCATCCAGACATTCTGTAACTGATGAAGGTCATTGACTGAAAGATCTTACCCATTTTAATAATACATTTCGAACCCATCAAAGTGTTTTCTTACTTGCTTCAATTATTAGCTGAAGCAGAAATTAATTTTTAAAAATACTTACTAGAAATTTTTTTGAATGATGTGTAATAGTAGACTTAACAATTTATTGAACGATGTATTTTCTCTTTCTAAGTTTTGAGAACAGGTAAATACTAAGATCCAATACTAATAAAGAAACCGAAGAGGATTGAAGCACATGTGCATTAAAAGTAGGTGATAGTAAAATTATTTTTTTACCTGCACCGGCCTGATCGGCGGAATGTTATCCCATCATTAAAATTAAGTACATTTCAATTCCATAACTCAAGTCTACTTACTCTAAGTGCACGTCGATTGATTGTAAATTCATCATTCCGTGATTTGGAAGATGATTGTTTGATTAAAATTATTTCAAAATCTGTCCTTGAAAAAGGAAGTGTTTTTCATGAAAGTTTAATAACATCAGTTTAGCGGGCATACCAATCGGAGAGAGTAGCTAGACTTAAGATCTTTTTGGCCACAAATGCGAAGTCTATTTTAGGAACCGCAAAACTCAACCGATCGATACAAAATTTAATGCATGAGTTAATGAACAAAAGACATCTAGTCCTACTCGCCTACTCGCGTGAAGGCTAGGTCACTTTCAGGGGCTAAGATTAGTAGCTGCGGATGTAGCGCGACCATTGCATTTGATGAATATCTCGGAACATAGGCCAAGATTTTAGCGGTTAATAATTGCCTATAGAGTGATACATGCTATAGCTGATGCTGATCGTGTTATTGTTCATTTTGCCTCAGAAAGATGAGTAAATGACTTATCAGCTACAAACAAGGACAATGGGATATTGCATCGTCTTTTGCTACGAATGCAGCAAGATATTAAATATATAAAAGATACTAAATTAATAGTTGGCTATAATAGCTCAGCACCGTATCCTACAAACGCAGTATATCTCCATGATGACCTGACAATTGGCTGGTTTACCAAACAACAGTGTGGAGCGGTGGCGGAACGAAAAATAAAGTGGGGGCTGTATCCATGTCAGTTTCATCTAATTTCTAGTCGATCTCCTTCCCCCTTCTCCATCTCTCTTTCCAATATGATATAACAATAGGCTAAATCTCTGAAAAATATTCAAAATCAATATTCATGTCATTACATGAAATATGATTTTGGACTTAATTAATCAATTTTTGACTTAAGGAAGTAAAGCAATGTTCTACGTATTCGAACTATTATTTATGTTAAGTTTGTAAGGCTGCCATTTACGTGCAACATTCATACTTACTTATTAGAACAGTATTGACTCAGAATTAATTGATAAATAAAATAATAAGAATAAGTAAACCGATTATTTGGGAAGGTAATTCAAATAAATTAAAGGTTTATAAAATTTTCAATGAACCACTATTAGTGTCATCATTTCCATGTTAGGCTTGAGTATCATAACTATCATTGTATGTAGAAATATTTATGGTATATCATTAATAGCCATGGTAAGTCCCTTTGATTTATGAAAATATTCATGCGACAAAGGCATTATGAAAAAATCATATCGATTTCAAAAATGGGAATTTTTATTTCCATCAATGCTTGCCAAAGTACGCAACTCTCGTAGCTTCGCTTTTGCCAGAAATGAGCTTTTAAAGAAACATCGTCAAAAAGAGACGGAAGACTAGAAGCTAACTCATGATGGAAATATGATTTCAGGTCATTAAGTCCCTTAGACACACAGAGCATTCGATGAAAATATAGTTGAGAATAGATTGTGACCATATCATCACATGCTTTGTCATTCTGTGCTTAAGCTAGAAGTTGTTAAGCGACCCTGAAGCAACATAGTTATGAAAAGCGTTGTTGACCAATAACTTTCTTTATAAATGAACGATGGACGGTTAATGCACTGTCACAATTATTTCATCTTCCTCGACTAGCTATCTTGATGATAGCTAACCAATCCATTAGATGCTAGGTTGAAAGGTGTAGGTAGCCTATGATGAACACTCCAAAAACGTTTGATCATGAACATTTTGCAAGTCAAGTTTCCACTCACTGCCAGCAGCACGCTCATTGGTTAAGAGCGTCTGCTGATTTACGCACGCACCAATAGGGAATCAGATATCATCAAAACAGACCTCGGAAAACTTCATGCAGTATGGCATCTTTGGGAGGCTGTTACTCAGAGAGCACATGACGGATTTATGGTGACTTTTAATATGTTAATAAGCAGAATCTAAACTACGTGTATGCCAATTTTCAGGGTGCCACGAATTTTTCTCGGTTAAAGCCTAGTTTTCCTGGACAAGTCGGTGAAGTGCTAGTGGTGATCCGCCGTTCTTCAATACTTGACGATTGTGATCAAAATTTCCTTTGTTTTGCAAAATTTGTAATTGCTTTTTTCTTTCGATGCTCAAAGACTTCAAATTGTTTATCTCAATAGCATCTTCATTGTTGTGTTTCCGAGAAACATGCTTCACTAAATTGGTCGATAGGATCATTGTACTACAGTATAAGCAATTGTCCCGCTTATCATAGCGACGATGATGATCGTTATTCGTAGATTTCACTGTAATAATTCTTGAAGAGTTTCGTCTCATTGGACTATCTGCATCCAAATCGATATCAATAGATTCATCCAAATCAGTTTCATTGACATGAGAAACAGAGGCAGTGTCAAACGAGATCTCACAACGATGATATTCCTCCAAGCAGTCGAGATTAACCAGGAAGTCGTTCAATTCTCCGAGAGAATCCGCTAGAATATCGGCAGTTTCGGTAGACAAAAATTCTGCAAAGAAACGCAGTACACAGTTGAAAAAGTAAATACGTGTTGTTCCTTAAATACATTGATTAAGTTCATATCACAAAGCTACAAGAAAGTGGTCTTCGTGGAAGAATGGTTCTGGTCTTTTGATCTTTTGGTCGTGTGGTCTAGCCCCGGGAGTGTAATTTGAAAGTCGTCAGGAAGATCATCCGGACAAAAAAATATAACTCTCAATTTAGTCTGACTATGTCTGCGCCGTCAAAACTTCAGGAAGGGGGAGTGGTGATGCTAAAGATTCACGCGTGCCTGCAGAAAATAGTCATCCTTCTCAGAAACGAAGTTAGACAAATAAATCTGCAATCATCACTTAAGTAACATCTGAATAGCATAGTCATCATAGAAAACCCACACAACCTTAAAGGAATCATCCCTCTTTACTTCAGCTCAATAAGACGAGGAAACTGGGTTGCACCCCACTTTCAATTCATCAGTATATAACTCGATTTTCATATGCAATTTTAAGAGAAAACACATTATTTTCTATTTTCATTTCGACATAACAATGCCTACGAATGCTTTCCTACCAACTGATTACCATCTTTACAACTATTAACTCTGTGGCTCCAAAGTCATTAACATATTTCATTAGAACCTCGGTTTCTAATTACACAGTCGCCATTTTCATATTTCAACGTTGTGAAAGTCTATGATTGATAGCTTTAATGCGTCAATGAACTTTTACGAACAATTGCTCAACAAATTCATCATTTCTTTCTTAACTTACATACTTGCTAAAAAGCATTATTTTGGTCTGTAAAATGTCTTTTTACACCATTCAGTGGGCACCAAGCCATGTAGGAGCTCCTGGAAATAAGGAAGCAGACCGTCTAACGAAAGAAGCGACAGAAGAAAACCAAACAGAAGTACGTGGTTCAGTCAATAGTCACTTAGACTTGACATCAAATATTTACGTCATTGATCCGGTATTGATAATGTAAATTGACACGGGTATGTAGGTGGCAGGTCAGTGAGTTTCATTCATTGTCATGCTTTATCGCAGCTATAAGACAACTTCCACGCTTGTCATAGCTTGCAGATGAGTTAATCGCCTGAATTGGACAACGCAGTTGGATACCGAAGTGTCATTAAGTTTCTGAACTTAAAGAAAGTCCCACCGAATGAAATACTGCAGCAGTTGCAAGATGTATACGGTGAAGATTCTCCATCATGTGCTATAGTTTACAATTAAGTACGAGAGTTTCGAGGGGGTCGAACTTCAGTCTTCAATGACACAACGAAAAGTGGACGTCCAACAGAAATTCCGCAATCGGAACGTCAGGTGTGTGCTTCTTTGATCCGTGACAATTGGTGTATTCGAATGGATGATCTTGACGATGCCCAGGCTATTAGTCACGGACGTGTCCACAATATGTCCTCAGCGATTTGCACGTGAGAAAATTGTGCTCACGTTTTGTCCCAAAGTTCATCACATCCGAAATGGCAGAGACTCGATTGGCGTGCTGTCGTTCAAGCCTGGAACTTTTCGACGGACTTGGAAACCGATTCCTCGACAACATCATCACAGAAGATTAAACGCCATTAACCCTCAGAGACCTGAGCTTTTTCACACCCTTTGAGACCTGAGGGGGGTCCAGTGGACCCCTTTAACATATTCTTAGTTTACCTGCTTAAATCGATATCAAAACATTAGGAAAGTTGATTTTAAGTAAAACAATGATGTTTGCGTGTAGCAGGTCGGTATAACGAATCCCTTGAGTGACTTTCAACCTTCTCAGTAAACACGTGCGAAAATATGGTGTTTTTGTAAGTCAACCACATTTAGCACAGCATCATTTGTACTAGGAGGCGGCTTTACGATATTTTGTGTCACCATAAAGCCTCAGATAGTTGATTTTGATGAAATTGATTTAATTCATGCAGCTAATCCTTTCCATTTGTGCATTCCTTCAAATTTATCCAAAGCTATCAGAAATAGACCTAAAATGAGTCAAAATTGCTGTACTTCTAGAACCAAAAACAGCTGTGGAGATCTCAAACTTATCATTACTGCTGTGAAAAGTTTGTCATCAATCAGTTTTTGGTGCTCAACTATGAATATAATGATAGCTTTCATTTCGGACATCGATTTATGTCGAGTTGTTCATATAGGCCAACCAGTCACGCGAGATCATGTGCGAAAGCAAAATATTCACATTTTGCGATCTTCCAACACATTGCACATCTACGAGCATGATGCAAATAATGAATAAATGACTTTCACTCTCTATACACCATCGTGGACATGTTCGAAATCATTTTTCATCTAGTTGCAAAAATTTTGTGATGGAATTTCTACACCCTCTGAGACCTGAGGGGGGGTCCAGTGGACCCCGTTGGCCTATCTGGCATACTTTTACTGATTCAATAGAAATGAAATGACACATGCAGATTCACTGTCAGAAATGATGATTTTGTATGGGCTTGAGTGGTTGATATATCGTCAGCGTAAAAAATGAAATAGAAAAATGTGGCTCCGGGGTCCACTGGACCCCCCCTCAGGTCTCTGAGGGTCAAACCTTTTTATTCCTTTGAGTCGCAGGAAGTCATCTGAATGGCGATTTCCAGAAGAGGTACTCCAAGAAAACTCAGAACAGGAACATCCCACGGTTACTGTTCAATGCTGTCCGTCTTCTGGTGCAGTAAAGGGATTGTCTATCTCGACATTCTGGGCAAGTCGCGCACAATGAATGGCTCGTATTACAAAGACCTTTTACAGACAATGCCCACAAAACTTTCGAGACGATCTGCGAAGTACTTACTTTATGACAATGCCCCAATTCATACTGCTGCGATTGTGAAGGAAACGGTGTCTCAATTGAAGTTCCAGACCATTCAGCATCCTCCGTATTCGCCAGATCTGGCACCATCTGACTTCTGCCTCTTTCGTCATTTGAAGAAAACCTTGCGAGGTCAGAAGTTTTATTCATCTTCCGAAGTGGAGCAGCATGTAAGACAAGTTTTTGATTCGCTAGACGAGAGCTTTTTCAAGAATGCTTTCGAAGACTTGGTGTTGAGATGTCGAAAATGTGTTGATCAGAATGGATTCTATGTAGAAAAGTAATACTAGAATCCAATCTTTATTCAGCTTCGTATATAATAATATGTTCTCACATTTCAAGTTTGATTGTATTTTTGTTACCTACAAATACACATTACATTGGATAGCTACGGTCGTTTTGATATCTTCAATATTTCTTTTTGAGTCTAAGTGATTATTGACTGAACCACGTATCTCTAACTTCTGCAGTAGATGAGAAAGCAACACCAACACCCTTGATCCCCCGACCGCACTCGCCTGACCAAGGAATCGAACCGAAGTCCGTGGTGGAGACGAGCTCGCACCTTCTTCACTAGGCCACGCTGACGGTACGAGTCAGTAGAAGGAAAACTTTCAACACTTTTTTATTTATCCTAAGATGAACATAATTGCCACAATCCGACTAACGAGAGCAACCCATTGACTTTTCATCATCGCATCAATGAATTGTAACTTAAAAGATTTTAAGTAGTGTTTATTGTGGACAAATATTCCTGAAAGGCCTAACGAATATATGCACATGATATAACCAATATAAACAATATAACCAATATATGCACATGAGTGTGCAATCAATTGTTGAAAATATATGACAGTGTTGACCATACAGCAAGCACTTAGTATGCAGTGTGTCAACTCATAAAATGTCAAAATGCACAGAAAATTCTTACATCAAAAGATTCAGTTTTTTTGGTGATCATGCTCTAGATGTCTAAAACAATATTGATCAATTTTTAAAAGGTATATTTTTGGAAATTGTTCCTGTGCTTACATACTAGCGATTTGGGGCATGAGATTTCAATATCTGAGCATGAAGCTTGTAAAATAAGAAACAGAATGAAAATTTGCTGATGAAAAACTTAAATAAAAGGAAATTTTCGTGAACAGCACAAAAACTTACACTTGCACGGGACATACAACACATTATCGGATACATGCACGCAGGTGCTATTGCAGATTTTCTGTTTGAGGAGACTACACCTGCTACACCAGATTTGAAGAAATGATAACTAAGTTATTTGATTTGGATTAAAAGTTCCGTGATTACTGAGGCTGTAGACGTGAAGCCCTTTATCAAGCTGATTTGGACTCAGAGAGCACCATCTCTTGGACAAGGCAACCCCGCTGCTGAAAATGCATGGGCGCTTGCAGCGGGTGGTGGCTCACTTTCGAGTACTTAGCATCGCGCTCGGCCCACTATAACGGAGGGTCCCTACAGGAGGAGCTTGATGCTCGTGGCTCGGCCATGTCTTGGTAAATTGTACTGCTCATTGGCCGATCTGTCCGTAATATTCATCATTATTATTTTTAAACTCTTGTTTTTCACTTGAATGACTATATTATTGATGCTTACAAAATAATTATGTGACGAGTAATACGTTCACGAGAAGTCTATCCTCTTCACAACTGAATCAAATAGAATACTGGCAACTGTAAAAAAATTTTCTTATATTTTAATATGTAGAATGCTATTGAATAGTGTTGAAGAATTCACATCCGCAGGTTCGTCACAAATTGCAAGTGCGTGTAGAAGGTATTGCTCTAAGGACCTAACCAAATACATCTAATTTCATGTACACGATACACACAGTCACCGATCAGCTCTTTTCTACAAATTCACATTTCGTTATTCGCAAAAGCACTTGTTATCTCCCAATTCAGAAGTTTCTGCTTATTTTATTCTTATTACATCATAGGGCGAGTTTTTTCTCAATTTCTCGCTATCACCGATCTCTGTCAATGTCATTAGATCTTAGGAAGAATCAGATTTGTGAAGCATGCAATAATATTAGTTGCAAATTCGCGCATTAAAGCGGAATATTGAAAGCTTTTTCATCAAAAACCATTGATTCCATACTTAAAGAGAAACCCGTGTATCTTCACCAATTGCACTGATAAGGTGCCAGTACCTGCCCGTTGTCGGCCACTGGAAGCCGCCACTGTTCAGGTACTGTGGTCATGACAACGCGAATCTACGACGTTGCATTGTCTTCAATTTGCACGTCCTTTGTGGTCCCTTATTGTTGCAGTGTTGGATTTCCACGCTCGAATCACTATAGTCCCGCAGCCACAACGAGTTTCTGTAGGGAACGAGGCCGAAAATGAGACTTTCACAGAAAGATGCGCATCCTATGCCTACTACTAATCCGCGCGTCTGTCGAGTTCCAGTTGGTTCGTATTCTTGTCAGACAAGAACAAAGAAAAACACAATCCAATAGGACATAATCCAATAGGACTCAGATTGAAGTTTTAGTGCAAAATGAAATTTTCTCTTTTCTCTTATCAACTGAAAAGTGTTATGACTAGAGACATAATTTTTGACATGGAATGTCATCAAGTCACTTCTTATCATGTTCATGAACATATATCTCTGAAGATAGGCACATCAAGATTTGGCAAGCCTCCTACTGTCAGCAAACACCAACATGTTGGCCCACTTTATCCACATTGAACCGCATTCTCGCATTCATCGCCGATCGGAAACATGATGATATCGCATACACATGATAGGAAATGACATGAAGACACATCATGCCGAAAATTGTGCCTGACAAGAATGCCAACTAACTAGAACTCGGCAGACGCGCAGATTCGTAACAGGCATAGGGTGTACATTATTCAGTGAAAGTCTCATTTCTGGCCTCGTTCCCTGCAGAAGCTCGTTCTGGCTGCCGGACTGCTAGGAAACAAATGTAAGCAACTAGTAAGTAGCTCGTTGAACTTGGAAGCACTCGCGTGGCAGCTCGCAAAAGTTATGTATCGAAGGAATAAATCACGATTATTTGATTAATTTTATGTTTAGTTTGTCTTTAACTCGTGCAACGCACATAAAACAGAAGCATTTTTCAGCTTCTGTTTAAACTTGAACTAGCAAAATATTAACACGATCGACAGTTTTATTGTGTGCGCATCCGAACACATGGAGCCCATTATTTGAGGCACATAGCTCACTTGACAAACACTACACTAAAGTCTTGCTGACTTTGAAGAACACGATCAATGTTTAGAATGTTGTTGAATCTTGTTAAAGAATCCACAGTTACAGTTTCGTCATCGACTCGTAGATTGCAAGTGAGTAAAAAAGCTTTTACGTTGAATCCAACAAATGCACCTTACATAATGTCTTCATGTCTCTTTCTGCACAAAGTCACCGATCTGTTCTACAAATAGCGATGCTTTTGTTCACGTAGGTTTCTACTGATGTCAACGAACACACAAATGTTGAAATTGTCAGATGAACATGCAGTAAATATTCACAATAATCAATTGCAGTTATCATGACTTCTATTCCTGGCGCACATATTTCATCCATCCTGACACGTCTTCCAAATGTAAATCCGTGTCCGTATAAAGCACAAGTTTGCAGCTACGCGTTTGAGGATGGTAATAAAATGAAACACAAAAATCATTCTTTTCGTTTCCACAATTTCTAGAACATTCGGCTTGCGATCGGACATTCAAGGTTGAAGAGCATCAAGTATTGTGACATGGATTCTGATTTTTTCCGCTGTATTGGATAACAATGGTCTTGATAAAGGGGTTGGATCTCTTGGCAGACTTAACAGGTGGTAGATATCTTGGTTGGCACATCGCCTAATCTACTTTTCTCAAAAATGTTTCCAAATCCAGTGGTTCTTATTTTTATGACGAAGTTAGTATAACTGTTTCCATGAGGCTCATTCCAAAATCAATTGAGGTTTATTGAGCTCGGGTGCGTGCTCCCGTCGGTCCATCTCCAGCCGTCCTTTTCAGATCCTCTTTCATTCAATAAATCCGTTAAACCGATGTAGAAATGGAATGGAAATGGCTCATAATTCAAGCGCGTAACATTGTTGCCTCGGATTAATTCACCGTTGTTTTTAGTGCATTATTCCTGACCGGAACAATATCCACCTTTGGCTGTTCCCCAATGAAGGCAAACTCCATGATAATGCCTATAAGGCAGTCGACATGCACTGAGAACCAATGAGGCCGTGCAGGCGAAGTCGATTTGATATGTGATGAGCTTCATAACCTCTCGGGTCCTTCTTCAAAATACTTGCAGAAAATGTTCCGGACACACTATCCTGGCAACCTTCAGACAGTGACGTTTTGTTTCATAACTTCGTATTGACAAAGTCAAAGCTTTTAGTAGACATGACAGCAACACAACTGAATGAAGATGTATTCCAAAAAAATGTCCCTTTCATCATTATAATCCATTAACTTCAAGATACCTCTGCCGATGGGCGTTTACTTAACAGAATTGACAAGTAAAGTCATTTGATACTTTTGTCATTAATTTGTCAAATTAAATGTCATTTTGTCATAAATTTTGTGATTGGTAATAAACAGCATTATGAACAAATAAAATATTTTTTGTGGTGGTACAGAGATCACAATCATTTAAAATGGAATTCATTAGGGAGATGCTCTATCACCAACAGATTTTATTGACAAGTTGATACCTAAATGCAAAATTTTGTACATAGAGCTTGAACAAATGTCAAAGCTCATAGTAAATCTGACGATAGTACTTCTGAACAACTCAAAGGAGATGTATTCCATAAAAAATATCCATATATTGTCATTACATTCTATAAACTTCAAAATGTCGCTGTCGATGTGCCGTTGCTTCGCAGAATTCTGTTGCAGTTTGAAAGAACATGTCTCGCGTCTTTCAGATCTAGCGCTTGATTTTGTCGCTAGAGAATCAATGTGATAGTGTTTGGGATAAAGTGCATGAGGTATTGATATAATTATCTTTGTTATTATATGGCCGATACGAATAAGCGATCACGACGATGGCTCATACATTCTTGACAAAACTTAGGCAGTTATTATGATCAATAAATTTGCTTAAGAATGCATTTTTTTCAAATACTTGCTTTTAGTGTTTTCGCTTTCCCGGCTTTAATAAACCTAAAATTATGGTAACTTGCAAGAATGGGTAGTTATTGGTGCATTGAATGAGTTCCAAATTAAAAATGATAGACAATTGATCCACATTATTTAAATCAAGTGAAAATTAATTATGTGTAGAATTACTTGAATTGAATGTTTAAAATTCACCTTGCTGCTCAACAGTTACCAATTTACTAACAGATGCCTTACAGGATACACTCATGTTATCTAAAATCAGCTTTTTAGAGTTATTCTTAAGGCGATTACACTAAACTAGCGAAACCGATATTTCCAACCCGGGAAGTACAGTGTACCTGGGACCTGATCATAAAATTCATGCGGGTCTGACTGGGCACCGGCATGACATTTTGGATTTAATGCGGACCCGGACCGGGCCAGGGCCGGGTCTGGGTCGAAAAAGCGGCCCAGTTCCATCTAGATAACAGACTTTTTTCTCGTCTTAAAAGCGGAATCACGTGCCTATTGTTGACCAGCAGCGACTGTGGGAAGTAAGTGGCGCCTATCAAACGGTCACCACACTTGTTCATAGTTCATGCAGAAAACTTATCACTCGCGTGGCTTCTGTCTCAGGCAGTGAGTGCTCACAACTGGTGATGACGGTTTGCTTTGTTTCTGCACAGTATGGCAGTATGGGCACAGTGAAACAGGGGACGATCCTGCTAACCAATCTATGACATTTCCTCGATTTCCTCTTAATGGACCTAAGACATCAATTTGGATCAAACATTCATCGAGCCAACTTTCTTTCGACGACATATGCATGCGCATGATCTTTTCACTTCAATGATGATGATTATAAAACCAAATCAATTGATTTGCACTTTCTCATCGTGAAGATGTTGTCATTTTATTATCGTGAACGGTAAGGTGCAAATTTGCAAAAACACTTTCAAAGACATATGACATTTGAATTCTAAGTTAGTTAAATATCATTATTAGTGCGATTAGCACTTGCTGACTAAGCAACTTAGCATTTAACTGTTTTAATTGACTTATTGTAGTATAGAAACCCGTGTGTATAGTCTACATATTTTCTCTTCTTAAGAAAGTATGTCAACCTTGTTTGTTTATAACTGTAATTTAATATAATCTCCATTTAATTATTTTCTTCAAGATGAATTTCATTTTTTTAGTACGAATTGAGTACTATGCTTTCGAACGCAGACAACTCAACTTGGACTTAATGTGAGAAGAAATAACAATATTACGAGTTGAGGAGTGTCGACTGCCAATAGCACTTGAATGATAAGAATTAGTTTTAGAATCATTTGAGTAAAGCTTCAGCTCAATTCCGTCTTTGAGTATCGAGCAATTAGCTTGCATAATGATATCAGCTGACCTTATTAGCACAGTACATAGGCTAAGGTAAACGGAAATGCTCTTGCCCATCGACATTCTATTAGAAGGTCATTTTTCGTGAACTTTTGTCATGCATTGCGAAATATAATGTTGATTATCTACATGTTCCATGTCATGTTATCAACTGTGCTGAATTGATTTAAAAGTGTCCTCCAAATGGCAGCTTCACGGTCAAAATATGATTATTACGGTGAAATACAAACATTTTCGGATAATCACAACAATTCAGAAGCAGCAGGAGAATGTCAATCGCATCACAGAGACGGCTGCGTTGGGACATGGATCAGAGACTTAGCATTCATTTGTACTTCTAATGCATCTTGCAACAAATAAAATATAAGATCCTTAATTTTTTTAACTATCAAATTCTGGAAGCCGAGACATGAAGGTGATCTCCCTTTATTCTAGGTGCATAGATATTCCAGAAAAAAGCAGCGAATAATTCCTGATTCTCGCTTTCAATAGCAAAGTTGCTTCATCGGTACACGCATTAAATTTTGTAGTTTTCAAGTTCAGTGTGGTATTGCTGCCTATGCCCACTTATTATTTGGTTTATAAATGTTAACTTAACTTAACACAACATGGAAGAGTTTTTAGGCAAGTCAATGCTTTTGAAGGTCTCAGGATAAGGCATCGAGGCTCACCGATGCACACTATCCCTTTCTATCGTAATAAAAAACATCGTCTACATATACACTATCGAGAAGTTGAGTTGTTCGAATAGAGCTTCGATCGATGCGGTATTTCACATGAATATCAATCTATAGCGACAAATTTTCAAGTCACATTCTGCTTCGATCGCTCTAATGAGGTAAAACATTTGATTCTCCCTGAAATAGTTCACTCACCATACATGCTCTCCTCTACATAGTTCACTCACCACTGCGATGGCATCAGGCCCATTGTAATGGTGCCATTACTGGTGCTGATATTTTGCTTCATGGATCGGCATTATTGTGTCATGATCCTGAAATCCGCATGGCCAATGCAATTCCCTGTTATCATGGTCGCATCATTTCAGCGTTCAACATTATCGAGGTCTTTTAAAGGCTGTGCAAATTTATTTTTCAACCTACATGTCGCTGAACGGACAATATCATTTGTGACATCGTGTGATTTTTAGAATCTATTCTCCTTAAGCATGTTTGATCATCAATTAGTGTGTGGTTGGATCGCAAGGTGGTAGCAGAGCTCAGTTGGACAAGGGACGCGCTCCTGCCTCTAGAGGTTGCTAACCCAAAGCTGGTGAGAGTTGCGAGCGAGTGTGTCCCCACCCCTAGCTTACTACTATGGCTTCGTGCCTTGGTTGGGGGAGGGATGATAAAAGTATCATCGAGTAATCATGAGCATCATCCCCATAAATAATGACTAGCGACACCAGCAGTGTGAACTTCATGACACTGAAGACAGAAGAGAACAGTGACACTGATATCTTATTGATGATGCTTGGTTTATGAAAACATGTGTGATTTTGTATCACAACAGTCGCAACACATTTTACACAAGTATACCATGCATGTAAACAGATCGAATATTAAAAGCAGCGACGTATGATGATGACATGCAGTAGCATTCATTAAATCCAGCAGTTTAAATACTTGCACAATTAAATTCCTCGCCGCAATTTAATCGGGACTTGCCGCAATCACTTAGCCCGCTAACCGTATCCAAGAGAACTTTAGTCGTAACTGCAGTCACTGCTGAACTGCACAAAACCAAATCAAATTAAGAGTCCGCACAGCTTTAGATCTGTCACTATAGATTCATATTTTTTTGTCTATTTTTTATTCTATTGTCGGAACTTATGGATTGCTTCCCGCCCCAATATAAACCGAAGGCGAACCGAAATCCGCGCTGGAGATGAGCTTGCACCTTCTTCACTTGGCCACGCTGATGGTTCAAAAGGAATGCGAATGAAGGCAGAAGTCATCTCCAGGCATAGAAATTGACAACAATAAAACCTACAGAATTAAATTGTTTAATCGTATCACTTTGCTAGAAATGCAAACTGATTCAAACAGATGGCACATGCAGGAACTTAATAAGTGGGCAAAAAGAAATTTTTAATACCTTACAGAGATAGGAAAAATAGTCGTGCATCGCTTGCGGATTACTGTGAATTCCTTCAAAATGCTCCGATCGCCACGATTCCTTCAGATTCGAAGAATTCAGATCATTTCGGAAAAGTTTTCTCGATGACGTTGGGCCCTCCGATCATTTTAAAAAGGTTAGCAGGCGCATGAAAAAATGTTCACAAACTTCTCTGTAGAACTTGACATCGTCTGTGTCTCTTTGCTGTGTGATCTGGTTGATAGCAGTCACTGAAACATCCCACACTTTGGCGTGTTTAGTGTCGAACTGTCTGGTCATTGTTTGATTGCTATGGTTTTATGTCAGCAGATTGTACCATTTCATTTATGTTACATGTTCCGATGCTTCCCTTCTAGTCAAATGGAAGAAGAGACGACCTGTCTAATTCTGTGATGAAACCTCTAGAATGGAAGTTAAGCTTCATGAAATACACAATAACGGCACATAAGTCACACGCATTTTCACATGGATACACCTGTCAACTTCTGTATCATTGGGTTAGAGTCAGTCCGACGTGTAAACCTAAGCTTTTAATTGGTTATCCATGCCCCAACTTAGTTCCGCGGATGTACCTCGACCTTGAGTCATTTCCATTCTAGTCAACTTCAGATAGACAGTTTATTTCTATGTCTCCAAGTGATATCGACAGCTTTTTGTCCTATTATTATTGACAGAATACTACCAGTATTCATGTTGTAGCGAGAGAGCATGTCATACGACTACGTCACACAGTAGATTGACAAAAGACGTCTGTCGCAGTACATTGAATATCTAAGGAGAATGACAGCTATTAAGTCAATAACAGACATCAACACTCCGATAACAGGACATTCCCGACCCCGACAGGGACAATAAGCTCGCACTTGCATTCCGTTTGAACCGTCAGCGTGGCCTAGTGAAGAAGGTGCGAGGCCGTCTCTACCGCGGACTACACTTTGATTACTGGGCAGTGGCGGACCCAAGGGGGGATGCCGGGATGCATCCCCCCACCAGCTCAAACTTGATTGTGGATTGTAAATGTAAGCAATACATTTTGGCAATTAGTTCATTAAAAGTACAAGTAATGATCGTAGTCTGGAACATATTTGGCCCAGTTTCTCTTGTGATTATATAATAAACATCTGGATTTCTTATCAGCATGGAGACATGAATTAAGGAAAGGCGAGAACCTCTAACCAAGGAATGAAGAGGTCTCTGCAGAAGTTTGCTTACATTAAACTGTAGCATCTCTGACGCACAAGGCGCAGGTGACCTGCTGTTTAATGCCGATTTTAGAAGTTCCACTTGAACTATGTAATTTGCAGATGTTATTCCCATCAACTCCGGCAAGATTTCGTTAAGGTTGAATAAGGGATTCTGGACCTGACGACCAACCGAATTACGCGAGCGGCGAGTGGCGAGTGAGCTATCCACTTGCTCCTGAATTTCCAATGAGAACGCATGATTTGCACATTCTCGCATTATTCGTTCTTGATAGCTTTATAAACGATGTCAACTGAGAGGAGAGCCAAGTTGAATTACTGCTGCTACTTTTCGTGCAAACTTTCATCCCTATCTGTCCTTCATCATTGGTTATTTTGATTTAAAGAAGTAAGCATTCAAATTTTGAAGATGATAATGATGAAATGATGCATTCACATTCAAGGTCGGTGGTACAATACAGTATGGGATAACCCCCTCAGCGGCACCAGAAGCCCTGTCGCTGCGTCGTTTCTGACAGCAGATTCGACTAACTCCGGCGTGAGGGACCTCGGCACCGGGTAACTGCTTTGGTGTTCCTCTTTGTTGGCAAAGCGGAAGAGCTCCGCTATCGAAGCTTCGCCGGAGGAAGAATAACTCAAGGGTTTAGTGCACCACCGACTTGGCCATGAGAAGTAGGATGACCCCAGTGACGGCTGGCCACCACTTACTGTATGCTTTAATAGCAAGTTTAGAACTCCTCCCCTACTTCGTCCGGATGACCTGTCTGGGTGTAGTGTCGAGAGCAACAACTTTGACAGTCTGAGAAGCTAGCAGGTACCCTGATGGGATGGCATCTGAGAAGGACCGACCTGAGAGTGGAGACGGAAGTTTAAAGTTGCGATCGATTCGCCAGCAGCTCCGGTCATGAGTCAGTAGCGCGTCTCATCTCGGAAGTAGTTAAGTTAAGAGGGGTAAAATTTGAACTTGCATTTCCAGTTACTTTTTAGAAGTCGCTGAGGTTACTCGTACAGCAGCAAGTCTCACAGCCAATTTTTTCAACTATTTTGTTCAGTGTTGATTTTCCACAAGAATACACAAAAAATGACGAGTAATTTGCTCTTCACATCAGATTTATAAAATTCCTAAGAAAAATCAGTTAAAATTAAATTACATAGTATGTATTTACATGTAAGCTATAGCTGCTTTAATAAGCCACAAGTAATCGTCATATGAAAACATTATTGCGTTATCACTAACTTATATTGCATTTTAAAGGAATGGATTTATAAAGACTACACAATTACAAATTTAGCCTTAGGCCCCATGAATATTACAGTCAAATTTCTTGCCTTAATGAGATTTCTCAATGATTCTAGGAAAATAGGCTGAAATCATTGCTGATAACAAAAGACTATCAATGCTATAACAAATTGTTGTCAACTAATAAGCTTATTTGAAAAGAAGATGTAACTTATGACTGTTGAATTGTAAAACAATGCCGTGCCTGAATTTGAATCTACGGATTTATTCAACTAGAGCATTGAGGCACCTGTTTGACTGCTTGAATACAACACCATCATCATCCCTCCCTACCAGAAATTTCTGCGTCCGCCACTGTTACTGGGTAGGACGAATGCGGTCGGGTAATAAAGGGTGTTGGTGTCTTTTATTGACTTGATAGTTGTCATTCAATTTAGATATTCAATGTACTGTGACAGACCTCTGTTGTCAAGAGTAATCAAAGTCCGTCGAACCGAAAAAGTCAGATAAAACGGCTGGCATCGGCACGTTTCAAATAATCGTCTGTAGCTCAGAAGAGATCCTCTATTAGAGATATCTGATGCTTTGTAGCTATTGAAATATTTTCACGGATTTTAGACAAATTTGAAAGCGTGTGTGTGTGTGAGACATACCATAGGTGTCCTATTAACTTTTGATGAGACATTGTGACTGTAAAACACTTCTGTGGCTAACATAGACATCTGGAAAAACTAAATAGTGCCAATAGAGCGACTTTTGTATTTATCGGACTACTTGTAGAGCTGCAGATCCTTTCACTACCTTTTTGACATTTGTTTGTCTATGTTTGGCTGAAATATACTTCGTTATCAGTAACAGCGCATGCATGTCCGCCAAAACAACAATTACATGTATAAGTCTAATTACAACGCATTGTAATTTTCAATCATTTTTCGTCGAACTGCTATATTAAAACTGACCTGTTTTGTAGTTTTATCTCAACAGTGACTGCAGATCACATCATGATGAATATTATTTAGCTTATTGATGCCTTCAATGGTTAAAATGGGCTGAACAACTGAAACTTTATTAATTCAAGATAGGCCTACAAGGTTTTATACGCAGGATGCGAAATAAATTAAATTCCCATCGCAACACTAAAGTTCATGGTGTATTCAACGTTTTTGAACAATTTAAATGTGCTGGCTCGGTATATCTGATGATACAAGAATATAGAGCTCAGCCAACTGAGTAAAGCAACCGAGCCAAAATATACAAAAGTCTAATTTCGAAATCGACGTGATGATGCGACCGACTTGTTCTCGATTTTACCGATTCCAACTAATATCCTGGTTGCGAATAAAGCTCAGACTGCATCGCCTGCTGTTATAGGATTTACGATTTGTACAAAAGAGGCACATTGCTGATTGTAATTTGTGTTGGATCTTTGCAGCTGTATATTATTTCATAAAACTGAAATTCAATTGTTTCTTCCTAGTGCCTCAAAACTACAATTTGGTCACTTATAATCAATTAATATAGTGTAATTTACTTAATATTTAATACTAAAGGATTGAACAAGAACGGATTTGATGAAGAAAGATGCTGGTTGAATCATTAGTTCTTAGCCAGACGGAATCAACTGATCACTTGCTTCAGTAAATTCTGGTCTTGTCATTCTACGTGAGGATCCTCTTGCTACGAGTATATTTCCGTTGTGAAAATGATAACATTATGGCTGGAAGTCACGATCGTCTGTTGAAGGAAACAGTCCTACATGATTCATTTGATCCACATCAGCACATGATTCATTTGAATCCCATCATGTACGACGCCTTTACCCGATTGGAAAACCTTTCATTTTCAGCTCCAGATCACCAGTGATAAAGATAACCTTATTTTAAATATTGCATTCGCTGTGCTATTCATTGTGTCATTTGTATTTTAAGCGGGAATGTTTCACTTCATTTCGGCATTTCTACATGTCTAAGCTTACCATGAAACGGATTTAGTTTCTTGATCAGAAAAAACCTATACGATGCATTCCGCATTCCCTTCGATGGAGGCCGTTTCTCTAACAAAGGACCGTCTCAAAAGTGTCAAAGGCATGGACACTCATTATCAGTTTTAGAAGGCACAAGCATTTCAATTTACAGCGCATCTAAATGCTGGGTTATAGTCCGGTAGCCCAACTACTGCAAGTAAATGAGACCTTCACAGAATGTTGCATACCGTATGGCTGTTATGAATCGGCGAGTAATCTTGTCACACACGATCAAAGTAAAACACATGAAAATCCAATTGGAAGCAGATTGAAGTTTTCTGTAAAAATAAGATTATCTGTAATTGCTTGTGATTCAGAGAGACGTAGGTCACTCATAGCCGTAATTTTTGATATGCAGTGTCTTCAGGTATTATTCCTATCATGTGCATAATTTATTATCATGTTTCCAACAAGCAATATATGTGACAATGTGGTTAAATAGGAACAACATTGGCCAGATTGTTGTGTTTGCCGACATAAGGTGGCTTGCTAAATCTAAATGTGTTTAATCCACAGAGCTTTTTTCCACGTATCCGGTAGTAATGATTAAAAAAGCAAGATATTCAGCGGATACCAAATATTTATTAGATAAATTGCCAATATTTCGCCTTACGGCTTTATCAAGGCACAATAAAAACAGAGAGAATGGCGAGGTATTTATAGAAGGACTAAAAAGAGTTAATGGTTTTTCTGCTTGCATCAAATTTTACAATGGAAATTTCTAACAATGGTATTTTACCATTCTTAGATACCGAAGTCTATGTGGAAAATGGACGCTTCCAAACAAGACTGTATATGAAGAATATACACAGTGGCACTTTATATCCTTGGGATTCCTTTTCTCCCATGTCTATCAAAAGAGCTATAATAATTGGTGAATTGAGGCGAGCAGACGCACGATCGACTACTTACGATAACAAGAAATACTCCAGGAATCTGGTAATTGATCGACTGAGGAAGAATGGATATCCATCTCGTTACATAAGAAAAATACAATGGCAATGTTATAACAGGCCTAGTCGGACCGCTAAGAAGGATAATGATGGTCGTATATTTATTCGTTGTCCATTTGTTGATGAAGTCTGAAAGCGGCGGATGATCAACACTGTGCGAAGATCATCTCTCTCGGAATATGTGACACTATACTTTGATTCTGGTAAATCCCTACGCAAGATATTTCATCCCCCGAAACAGAGATTAACATGCAATGACAACTGTGAGACCTGCAGCATCGGAGAGCATGCGAATCGGTGTTATTCTAAGAATCTGATTTATAAAATCGTATGTACGGAATGTGATGCCGTATACATAGGTGAAACAAGCCGCTGCATTAAATCGCGTCTTCGAGAGCATTTTTCTCAGGACAACAGTGCTGTACATCAACATTTCGTGGAGAAGCACAGCACCTCGTCGCCTGAATCTCACGTTCGCTGGTCGATAGTTCATCGAGGCTTGAGCAATACTCAAAAGAGAAGAGCAGTGGAAGCTCTCTACATCAGTCGCCACGACGGCATGTTGATGAACGGCTGTCATGGACGTCATGTTGATTTTTCCATATAGTCCGGCAGCCAGAACGAGTTTCTGCAGGGAACGAGGCCGAAAATGAGACTTTCATTGAGACACTTTTTGACATGGAATGTCTTCAGGTCACTTCCTATTATGTGCACGTGCTATTATCATGTTTCTGATCAGCAATGTATGTGATACTGTGGTTGAATGTGGATAAAGTTGCTCAAAATGTTTGTGTTTGCCGACATTAAAAGGCTCGCCAAATCGAAATGTGTTTAGCTTTATAGATATGGGTACATGAACATAAAAGGAAATGACTCGAAGACATTTCATGTCAAAAATAATGACTGTGGGCTTTGTACTTTTCGCTTAATCAGAGAAAACATAGAAAATTTCATTTTAACCATAAACTGCAATCTGCGTCCCATTGGATTTACATGTGTTTTTCTTTGATCCTGTCTGACAAGAAGAGGAACTCACTAGAACTCGGCAGACGCGCGAATTCGTAGTAGGCATAGGAAGTACATCATTCTGTGAAAGTCTCATTTTCGGCCTCGTTCCCTGCAGAAACTCGTTCTGGCTGCCAGACTAATATAGTTTGCTCTTAGCCTGTGTGCACCCTGCTGTGAACTGTGAACTCTTTTTAGTCCTTTTATAAATATCTCGCCATTCTCTCTGTTTTTATTGTGCCTTGATAAAGCCGCAAGGCGAAATATTGGCAATTTATCTAATAAATATTTGGTATCCGCTGAATATCTTGCTTTTTTAATAAATGTGTTTAGCTTCGTAGAAAATGGTACGAATAGGAAATTGCTTGATTACAAGAAAGTTATGGATGGTCCACTGACTAGAGTTTCCTAGATTTTTGATATGTTGATAAGGGATTTTTCTCTACAAGATGAGCCCACTCTTGACACCTGGACACTATTGCAATTTGTGTCGGGTTGATGTGTAATTCGCTGTAGATTGACTGCAGGCTTAGTACTTGATTTTGAATCGGAGAAAACATAGAAAATCCTGCTTTCAGTGAAAGACTATCTGCGTCCCATTAGTTCTTGTCTTTGATCATGCCTGACAGGAGGAACCGGGTAGAACTCGGTAGACCACGCAGATTCGTAATAGCCATACGATGAATAATTATTCTGCGAAAGTATCAATTGCAGCCTCTCTCCCTGCAGAAACCCATTCTGGCTAACAAACTTTTCTCTAATACATTAAGGATTCATGGCAATTACATAATTGTTGAAAAATAAATACTGTAATCATTTACACTGGAAATAATTTCATCTGCACAGCATTACACATTGATTTACAATAACACCATTGATCCACTTTTTTGCATATATTACACATAATTGTCATTCGCATTGGGATGCAGGAATACAGGCCCAATATCTAGTAAAAGTCTACATAAAGCGGGGATGCGGAGTCCTATCGTTTTGAAAGGACTCCGACTCCGGGGTTTGATAGGACTCCGACTCCGGGTTGCAAGCCTAGTTTCTAAAAAAATAAGTAAGAAAAAAGATAAATAAAAAAAAGATAAACTGGTAACCTACATCATAGATCATTGTAGGCTCACCTGAACCTATTTTTAGTGATCACTGCTGTATCAGCTATCAATCATTTTCGATGAAAGTTTGTCAAATGTCGCTTTCAGTTGGATGTATTCGACTCGGCTCCTTCCATTTTGTCGATGTGTGCTTCACACGGTTTTTCTGCAGTCTCTACCAGGCAGGAAAATCCCCCATCTTTCTTCAAAAATATTAGTACACTTTCGATTTTAATATGCGCTTTAGAGAGCCCATCACACACGATTACCGTGAGCGTAAGAGGCAATGTTCTCAAACAAACTAGTATTTCATTTTTGTCTCTGATGTGACCTTTGATGCGCATATGTGATCGAGGCTAGGAAGGCTTGTCTTTTCTACAAAATCATTGGGTGAAAAGACAATCATTTTTCACTATCACGTTCGTTGCCTCAACTAGTCCGTTTCATAAAAAGTGGATCATCCTAAAATTTGACTAAATAAAACATAAGTATGATACAGAAAGCATTTTTCATGTTATTTCATGTCCCTAATATATTTAAATGTCCTTATATAATCTGATAAGCTATGATACAGTAACGGTTCTTAAGAAGCTAATATTTTGTGGCCCTACCCTTATTGTCAATGACATTACCAATTCGTCTAGGCATTGATTCGATGATATCGTTGATTTTTGACTGACCTAACTTTCTCCACTCTCTTTTTAACAGTGACGTAAGTTGTGATACGCCATCTGTAGGTAGCAGTGAACGACGAACGCTACGTTTTAGAATACTTCATACATTTGCTATGGGATTCAGATCAGGAGAACGAGCTGGCCAAGATAATGTCCTAAGCCCTAATTGAGACTTGCATAAGTTGACTCTACTACTCCTGTGACACGTAGCATTATCATCCATAAATAACCAAGTCGATGGATCACCAAGTTGATCTGTCATTTGGCCAATGTTCATTCGTAAAACATTCACATAGCGTTCAGAATTCATGGTTCCTTGCTGTATGTGAAGTAGTTCCAGCAAGGCTGACACTTTGCCTTTTGTGAATACGATCTCGTTATTGTTCATTTGTGCTTTGTATTGTTTTCAACCGGTAAGAGATAGATTTCTAGCTGAAAGCAATCAGGAGTGCTGCCAACACCACCGCAACGAAGTCAGGAAGCTATGGAACATGAAGTCCAGTTAATCACATGTAGCAGTTGCATTATTGTTGATGAATAATGGTGCTATACTGGCTCTGATTGACCGATTTTCTTTATTTTTGTTTTGCTTGATAGCTTTTGGCTTGTAGAACAACATATTACATAACAAAGGAAACAAATGTAATTTTATAAGAGTGAGGTATGATTTTGTGTAACATTGCTAAATGAAGATCAAATTATCTACTTTTTTTTTATCTATAACAGGAAAACAACTCAATATTCATGCTTGAAATTTCCAACAATGATATTAGTAAGCACAACTGACATATCTTCCAAATTTCGGAGAAATTCGTTCAAGTTTGGCGGAGTTAGACAAAGTTGAAGTTAAGGCGATGTTTAAGGGTGATCCATTTTTTATGAAACAATCTGTATTATTACAAGCTTTGCATGCACTGCTGTCTTGACTGCACTTTTGTTTGACGGAGAAAATTGACATCAAGACAGTGACAGCTATGCACGAGAATAAAATATTTGCTTGTATTATTTCATTTCGGGTCTAGTTATAGGCCGTTGTCCGGAGTCCTATCATTTGATAGGACTCCGACTGCGACTCCAGAAAAACTGATAGGACTCCAGGACTCCGACTCCGCATCCCTTGACATAAAGCATGCGTATTAAGAAGAATACATGTTCGGGGCTTTCGATAGGTGATTCACTGTTTAATTTCGTAATACATTCCACATTTCGAGCGAAAAGTTCCCCTCCTTCAGTTTTTTCGATTTTCTAATTTTGGTATTAGCAACACTTGAACCCTTTATCTCCTGGTCTCAATATACATAAATAACTGCTGATCCACGGGAACACCCAATCAATAAAAAGCTATTTCAATGCAATGAGTCGCACAAAACATCGATTTGATAGTTGGTAAATTCAGGAATGCACTTTTTTCATCAAAATTATAAAATAAAAAATGCATTAAAAGAAAGAAGAAACATCACTTCCCTCCAGCTTTTACTTCGCAGACAATAATTTTATCATCAGTTGACAAAGTCAGTTACAACTCTAATGTTAATAATTCTATGGATTTGTGACCTTCTTGCACTGATTTACTATATATAGATCCTTCAGGAAACCACTCATCAAACGGTAAGTCTTTGATGCTTTGGAACCCGAGCTTGCTACAAATCCTCTTTGTAAATTTACTAGTTGCAAAGGTCATTGCGTATTTGTAATTCTTCTCACGATATCGATCGAGGGACTTTGCAAGAACATTATAACCGATGCCTTGATGGCGGAAGCTCGGAAGTGTTCCAAGTAAAAACATATACGCTGTATGTCCACGAGGAAAATGACCTTCTTCAAACCCATGGAATTTGTAATAGTCCTTTTCTACATGATTGATGAGGGGAAATACTTGAGAATAATGTCGATTTTTGAGAATATATTCGGTAAGCTCTGGTGTTGGCGCTCCAAAATCCAAAGAAACTAATCCACCAAGTGGAACACCGTCGTCCGTCTCCGCAATCACCGATATGGCATCATGTAGTATGTTTTCATTTACCTTCTCCACAAATATTGTCAATTCCTCTTTAGACAAGTCCGTGTATTTAAATGTCGGCTCCTGAAGGAAAATGAAGGCGAAGTTATATTTTCATAGTCTCTACATTCGTGGAAGATAGGACGTTCATAAGACTTCCTGCACGTATGAGTCAATCCACTTCTTAGAAACATTAAGTTGAGTTACGTAAAACTTCGCATGAATATTACTGAAGACATGTAGCATTCTAGCATTCGTGGAGGATAGAACGTTCACACAACTTGTTACATTAGTCAATAGTGCATAGCTCCCATGCTTAAGAATAAGATAATATACACAATGGTGTGAGACCACAATCCCCAATAGTGGCGGTCTAAGCACCGAAAGAAGTCTAAGATCACTTCCGCAGCCAATTAGGCGAGGTCTTGGATAGAATTCCAACGTATGACTTGTTAATTGTACTAGGTGACTTCAATGTGATTTATCTAATAGGATTGTATAGACATCTGCTATATCAAATCCACGCAGGAAGCATTTAGCTGCGATCATTGTCAGAGTTCTATTTCAGGGTTTTAGCCGGGCACTACTGCAGTTTAGTGCACCCTCTATGAAAGAGACGGAAACGCGCCTACTGCAGTTTAGTGCACCCTAAAACAACGGCGCATTCTCCCGCAAACGATGACTACGCACATTACACCGAAGCGCGCGCTCGGTGTAATGTGCGAAGACGAAGACGAAGACACACGAAGACACAAAGACACTCATTTATAACTATAGGGAAGAACGAACGGCATTCATTCTGTTGATTAAATCATGTTGTTCTAACATGCATTTTAGGGTGCACTAAACTGCAGTAGGGGTAAAAGAGGGTGCACTAAACTGCAGTAGTGCCTTTTAGCCGACCGTGGTATTGGCGGCCGGAGTCCAGCCGGCGTTCAGAAAAGTCGGCCGGTGCCGGTGGCATGCGTATTCAAAACCGGCAGGTCGGTGGCCGGCTTATTAAAAAAACCGGTCGGTCGGGGATGGGATGGTGGCTGTCGTCCCTGTACAGGTTGGTCAAGGCTTTGATCGTCAGAGATAACTTGGCAAACTTGTGCCTTTTGACATTATTCAATCTCCACATAGCATACATGGAATTCATGAATGGTGGGACATCATTAAACAATGCAATTATTCGCATTTGACAACATGTTTTGTGCGATGGGCAGTATATGCGTAATGGCTTATTTACCAGTCTAATGAGCTGTAGACCTACTTTATAATTCATGATAATGTTAATTACATCAAAGTCATCAAACACAAGCAAATTGAAAACAGACGATCAAAATAATGACCCAGACGGGGGTCCTGTGTGCAAAAATGTGTCCCCGCATGTTGACTCCTCATCCTTGCAACGGACTCTTAGGATATTAGAAAAAAAATTTGGGATAGACATTCCAGGTCGAGAACCTTCAGCCTTAAAATTAAGATGGAGTCCAAGATGGCCGCCACATCATTCTACATTATTCTGATACAATTATAATATGTGTAATCCCGACTACACAAGAAAGCTTTAAGTGGACAATAATTCTAAGTTCCAAAATGTGATAAAAGGTATTCTAGTGATAAAAGTTCTGAGATGAACAATTTGATCACTGACTGAGTGCTCATGCTACGAAATGCTTTGACTGCGACGTGCAAAATTGATTTTAAGTGATTCACTAAAGTGGGATTTACTTCTTCACTTGTGAGTGAATTCCAGTGATTTACGACGCCAATTGAGAACTCTCTCCACAACAGATAAAATTCGGATCTTTTGAGTTTGCATTGACCGTGAGCAGACGCAGAAGAGTCTGGAACAATGGGCTCGCCAAACTTGTCATCAATTTTTCATTTCAGTGAGTGTCCTTGTACAACGTCAATCAAAATTTATCGCTTGCCATTAACTCATCAAACAATTATCCACGATCCAATGTCAAATGTTTGGGTAGTAGGTCCTCAGGTTGCATTGAAATCCATTATTCATTACATCTCTAAGCTCCACGTTTTATATAAACCAGTGGTTCCCAACCTCCTAATGTCTAAATACCACTTGAGATCTTACACGTTCGCCACGTGCCAATTAGTCCCAAAGAAAGTCTTTTTATGTAAGGAAAGATGTGATTCTTTTTTGTGTAAAAAGAGTGACAAGATGAAGCTGATGCGCTTGTAGTCTCACGTTTTCTGTGATGAGATTTCCTGAACGGGATGGTGCACCTTCAAACCATGCAGTGGAAAATTTTTCTATACAAGGCCAACTTGCGCAATTTTAAATTCTATGTTTCGAAAAATCGATCTCTGAAGATCATGTAGGTATCAACATTAATGCTGTTTCAAGATACTAGGAAAACTAAAAGATACTGGAAAGGTAGTCAATATTTCCAATTTATTTCACTCATCCCTGTACTTTATCTTCTTTTCTTAGATACATTCTAGCTAGCTGAAGAACTGGCGATTTCTATGAAAATCTATATTTCTATAGCACTGATTTAATGTGTACAGCACATTAAACGTTTAATCACCTTACTACTATAGCACTCTGGTCAGGCAAAAATAAAACCTTTGTCCCAGGCTTTTGGTCACAGTTTTCAAGCATGGTAACTGATTTTTGGAGCATCGATAGGTTCCAACGACCTTTCCATTATCTCCTATTTTGGGCATTCCAATGTCAACAGTTTAGACGCAATCTCGCCTCGAAAATCAGCCTTATTTACGTTTCGGAGCGTCTGTAGGCGACACTGTTAACTTGATCATCATGGGACACATGTCAATTGAAAATTCAGCAAATTTAGCATCTTTTCATCGTACAGTTTTCTCAAATTCAACTCCAACTCTGAGAAATAATCTATTGAAAAAAGCAGTGATTTTCCTTTCGACGGGCCTACAAATAAGTGTTTTGAAAATTTTTTTAATTCTTTAACTTGGAATAAAGTTTTGGCGAATGCCTTCACCTCATGAGAAGGTCTAACACTTCATCTCAATGCCACTTCGTACAGAGGTGAAGAAAGATTTTTTGAGGATTAAAATTGAACCAAATTGTGAACAGTCATCCTCGCTTAGGAACAAAGATGGGGATCTGACATTTCCTGACAATCAATTTAAGGGTAAAATGAAAACAATAGTCGATCCGTTGCTATCAATTTGAACATGACAACGAACAATATCATGGGTATTTTGTTCGTTGCATAAAAAAAACTATGTTGATGGGGAAAATCGGCGACACGGGTCTTCGTAGAACGTTTTTGCTGATGCTTACATTAAGCCGAAGATGCATCAGTGAACCTGCTGAAAGCTATGTTGAATTTTCGCACAATGTAGAAGGTTTTAGGGAAGAATCTTATTTTGATTGTAAATCTACATCTTTTGAAGACAAATACTGCGTTTATTTGAATTGCTATCGATGATAGAGTATAAAAAAAATTATTGATGCAGTTATTAATATTTACAGTGTCTTACAGTATTGTTATGAAAATTTCAAGATCTCATCATACACATATTCACTATTTCTGAGATGCTTCGCATATTTTAGCAAATATAGCAATTTCTGTTGCAGTTGGCCTTGGTTTAACTTCATTGTAGGTATGAGTATGGAAAACAGAAGAAAAATGACGTCATGTTTCAATGAGGACCAAACGAAGCAAGCAAACATTTGAAATGAAATTCGATATCACGATGTCTGAAGTAGATTTTGGAATCCCTTCGAATCTTCTGGCATTGTGAAATATGGATAGAATTGATAATCCGCACTTTAGTTGATACGATTCATAGTGAGATATCTATCATTCATGCCGCACTTGGCACAACCAGCACAGCAGCAGAGTGCGTTGCATGGTGCGTTGCCTCGCGTAGAATGATTATGAATTAATGTTATATCATAGTTGTCATTATTTGTGCAGGAATACACGTCACTTAACTCTAGCGATCATTGGCTGCCTATACAATAAAGTCACAGAGGTTCGAATATCAACCATTCAATGGATTTTACTTAGAAAGGCACAGAATTAGATTGTTTAATTGTGTCACTTTGCTAGAAGTGCAAACTGATTCAAACAGATGGCACATGCAGGAACTTAATAAGTGGGTAAAAAGAAATTTTTAATACCTTACAGAGATAGGAAAAATAGTCGTGCATCGCTTGCGGATTACTGTGAATTCCTTCAAAATACTCCGATCGCCACGGTTCCTTCAGATTCAAAGAATTCAGTTCATTGTGCAAAAGTTTTCTCGATGATGTTGGGCCCTCCAATCATTTTAAAAAAGTTAGCAGGCGCATGAAAAAACGTTCACAAACTTCTCTGTAGAACTTGACATCGTCTGTGTCTCTTTGCTGTGTGATCTGGTTGATAGCAGTCACTGAAACATCCCACACTTTGGCGTGTTTAGTGTCGAACTGTCTGGTCATTGTTTGATTGCTTTGGTATTTAGTCAGGAGATTGTGCCATTTCATTTAAGTTACATGTTCCAATGTTTCCTTTCTAGTCAAACGGAAGAAGAGACGACCTGTCTAATTCTGTGTAGAAAGGAGATATGAACAAGAATAGAAATTTATCAGAACATGACCTGTTGATGTGAATGTTAAGTATCAACAGTTGACATCCTTGGACGGCTACTGTATTAACAGATTGAATCGGCTATAGCTGTCTACGAGTTCTGAGCGAAATAACCGAGAAGTGGTAAACAAAACAATGCTATGAGCAAAGTAGCAACGTTCCAGTGATAGATGAGCATAGTACTTTACGGATGAGGAGTACGTAGCTTTATCTATATTGAGACCAGGGATCGAAATTTTCCGGTTTTTCTGGGTTTATTGCGAAATTAATCTAATGTAAATGTTTCAAATTTATGCATTCAACCCCTGGTTTTTCCCGATTTTCCGGTTTTTTTCTTGGGTGAATTGCAATCCCTGATTGAGACTGAGCTACATAGCATGACAGAAATTAAGCAATACCTTGGACGGGTTGCTGTTGCACAACGATATTTCCTTCTTTATTGAATGAAAGCAATTTTCCATAATTTGATAGAAATGTGTTCTATAATTTCAACATTCTACTATACAAATTTGTTTCATACAACTATCAATGAAATACATTTACGGTATTCGTTGGAATGAATTAATTGAAGAATTCAACAAAGACGTTATTAGCCTGTTCACAGCAAAATCGATGATCCCCTGAAAATCTTCATTATTGATAGACATGATTCCTCAATATTTAATTTCGTAACATGGATGACGCTCGAGCAGCTTCTTGGATGGGCCTCCATTTCATGATTATAACATGGCAATAACGCACAATACATGTAATACATGTAATGCTTCTTCATCAATCATGGATCAACTAAGTTTGCATATATTTGCACATATTTCATCATAAGTTCATTGGAAACACAAGTATCAAAAATAGCGAGATTTTAGCATGATATAATTTGCATCATTATTCAATTGCACATATAGAGTAAATAATTTGTAAATATTTAGTTTTATTACAGCATGCACTTCTCCTTGGACGGTTGCAGAAAACATCTAAACAGTTGAGCAACATCTAAAACTAGACAGTGAATTTAAAATCCAAAACAAGTTCATATTAAAACATCCCTCATCAGCTGCATGCAAACGCTAGCCATCTGACAGCCTCATTGATTTTGTTAACATAATATCGCAGGAATATTTCAAAAAAGAACATATATTTGAAAATTTTCATATCAGGCTAGAGAAGATATTGTCTTCGAGACAATCCAACAGAAACAAAAATAACAACAAGAAAGGCATAATGCATTACTTCCACTTTCACTAAAATGCAAAAAGCAGAAAGCACTCCACGCCATTCATGTGATAGGATTAACTTACAGACAGTATCGTGACAAGTAAACGCAAATATTCAAAAATGGTGACAAAATCAACTTGGACGGGATTGAATATCTCAGTCCTACTTGCGTAATTTACGCAATTTACAGCTAGTGTACTGTACCATGGACTCCTAGATATATAGAACCTAGACTGAAAGCTGAAATTCATTTATACGCGAGACGGCTGGATTGACCTTAATTGTCGATGAAAGAATATGATTGCATTCAGTAAAGTGAAAACGAAAAGTATAAAGAAAAAGAAATGAAAGTTTCTGGAAATCGGAGGAACATGTGATTGCAGCTAGCTGATCATCGTTGACTGAAATGCAATATTGACTATATCATATGAAGCAAGTGAATTAAAATGAATCAGTCTATTGCTTTCGTTTATTAGTGGAAGAGCTTTTACAGTGGAAACACAAAGTACAAATTGGTGATCTTCATAAAGGAGCCACAGTTGGTTTGATCTATCAAAGAAATTTCATGAGAGTCACATTCCCTTCATTATCCCGTTAACAGTGTGAAGTGACACAATTTATGGTTAACAGCAAATTCAAGAAAAGGCGGCATAATCCAGCGTCTCAATCATCAACTAGGTTAATTCCGTACCGAAAAATATGTTCTCACCTATCAGTTCACAAATATCAAATGCAACTTCATTCATCTTATGAAAATTCAATTTTTTGGCTCACCGTAATGAAATGCATTGCCTATGACAAAACAAATCAGTACAAATGCATATTCCAAAAAGAAAATGCATTCAACTGATATGGTTACATGCAAGAGAAATGAATTTAAATTGTTTCACCGTTGCTATCTGTGTTGGTCAAGAATAAATGGATAACATTCACGCTTTACCCAGTGATGTCGTTTCATCAGTTCAAATGTACGTACAGCGAAAAGTGCATGTTTCTATATTACTTGCGAATTCTGATACATTCGCAGCTAAGGATCTGTGCATCATTGCGTTGATAATTCACATTTTGGTACTGCGACGATATCTGCTAGGTCAACCAAGTGACATGCGCTATCCTGCTATACTAAGCATGACGACACAAACATTTTGCGACTTGTGGTCAAAATTGGTTGCCCTTTTCATTTGATTAGTTTTATGAAATACGCATACTCGTAGGCTGGATTAACAATAGTTGCAGTTCTGAACCAAGTTGCAGGATGAGGGCTAGCTGCACGAATCTGATCGATTACAATCATCTTAGAAGAATCTTCAAAATTCAATTTTTTCAAAAGTCAAAAGTTGTTCGATTATAAAGTGCAAGCCTCCACATATCTGATCAGATCGGAAATTATTAGGCCATTGTTCGAGCATATTTGCAACCTTTCCTCGTTGAATAAGTGAAATCTCGGTGAGTGAATTCTTCGATTGAAACAGGTTTTTGACCAAAGCAACATGAAAATAAAAGGAATCCCCAGTAATGTCACAGTGGTTCGATTTTGGAAAGTTGGAAAGTTGGATCATCAACGATAACCGCTATAGTCACAAGTCATCATGAATGATTACATTTCTCTGTCCATGGGAATTTAACAAGTAATAAAATATGAAAGTTAATTTTTCCATCTTATTCAACTTTAGTCAAAAATATGAAATGGAATTTAACGTTCAGAGGCAAATATCATTTTTGCTTCCTCCAAAGAGGCGAGATTATCAAGTTCTAAAATGTCATCCATTACATTTGAATCGGTATTTTCGTACTATTTCCACGACCAAATAAACCAGTATGAGATCGGATGCGTTCACGAAAGAGACGGCTGATGTGGCCTTATAGTTAAGCTGCCGCGGCAGAAACTGTTCCTACCAACCATATGTCTACGTAATTGGTACATTGATTGCAATTCGTACGATGATTTTGCTGTCAAACACTGTGGTTTTTGATTGCACTACTTTGAAACACTTCCTTGTTTTATATAGTCAATATTGCATTTCAGTCAACGATGATCAGCTAGCTGCAATCACATGTTCCTCCGATTTCCAGAAACTTTCATTTCTTTTTCTTTATACTTTTCGTTTTCACTTTACTGAATGCAATCATATTCTTTCATCGACAATTAAGGTCAATCCAGCCGTCTCGCGTATAAATGAATTTCAGCTTTCAGTCCAGGTTCTATATATCTAGGAGTCCATGACTGTACACATTATTGTTCGTGAAATAAATTATGATAAATCACAGATATTTTACTTCACACATAGAGAGTCCTCGTCATAGATTTAATGCACTGGTCCCCTACGGGGATTCGTATATTAAATTTATGACCCGGACTTTCTAAATGTGCAAAGTAAAATATCAGTGCTTTGTCATATACTTAATTTGCTCAGATTTCCATTGAAGTTAGTCACTTGAGAGATTATAGCTTCCGTTTTCTATTTAATTTGGTCAACGAGGTAAAATTTCCA
Organism: Prostheceraeus crozeri; assembly: GCA_907163375.1. Classification (NCBI taxonomy): domain Eukaryota; kingdom Metazoa; phylum Platyhelminthes; order Polycladida; family Euryleptidae; genus Prostheceraeus; species Prostheceraeus crozeri. Next base: position 1,107 of record CAJQUW010003674.1, on the reverse strand, counting down.
TATAATACATGCTATTGTGTAGCTTTCTATGTATACAGGTTAATTGAAGTCAAGAAGGTATAAAATTACAGCGAGATACAAAAGAGAGATAAAAAAATCACAAGTTGAAAACTTCATCCAGCCCTGCAGTCTTCGGCAATGTGCCAAGGATGGATGTGACATTCCCCCTCTGAACGGCGATGCTTAGTCTCTGGAAGAGGAAGGTTGTTGATCGCTCTTCTCCGGTCTTCTCCTCTGTACGAGCGCCGATTTGTCTCGCAAATTTGATTGCAGATGGACCCCATGCTCCCATCGTTTCTATGCAGAAGGGGATGACATTCTATGTAGATGTTAAGTCTGCATATTTAGACAACTTGCGGTCTTCTGCTTCAGATGTAGTTTTGCCTGCAACATGCGACGATGAAGCGATATAGCTCGGTGACATGGTATCTCGGCAAGTGAAGTCCCAGACGGCTGATCGTCCGCCTTTCCATGGTATCATGGTAAGTCCATCGGGACGCTTGCCATCTTGCCTGGAAATTCCTGGAGGCTTCAAGATGGCAGGAACTCCACTTGATACCGAGGCCCGTCGAATAAGGTCATTGCCGTCTTGGTGGCGCGCATTTCTTCTGGCACTCTTCTTATATCGGAGGCCATGTAATCCACACTGTTCCACAGTTTCTCCACAGACACAGACATGTTGTTGACAAAGAGGGAGACCTAAACGTAATGCACATGCAATCCGCAATTGGCTGTTATTCAACGGCAAGAATCCGCGCTTTCGATGCGGCTGATACTATCGAACCCGCCAACTGATCGAATGCTGACTTTAGAATCGGTTTATCCCATGCACGTTGACTGCTTGGATTGGGTAGGAGCTCGGCATTTGTGATTGCTTTCCAGTCTTTAATTGGCTTGCTTAGGGACAGAACGAAATAATCGGCCGGCAAACTGCATTGTGACAAAAGTGAGGAACAGAGATCAACAGTACTGTGAGCTGAAGACAGATAGGTCGGTAGAGATAGCTGTACAGCGCTTCTAACACCAATTCCTCCTTTTGAGATTGATAGTGTGGCTTGATTCCATGCTGTTTCATTGAGTTGGCAATTAAGGATATTACTGAGTGTC